>QYTT01095298.1:29512-75205 GCA_006980735.1 Dasypogon diadema
TTTACGGATTTGAAGTAATTCTTTTATTCATTTTCACATTTTGGTTCTTCTATTAGAGGAAATTGTGATATTTTCAATTATTATTCTATATTGAAGAGAGAAGAAAATAGATTTAAATTGTTTTTTGAATAGTCCCCAACGTGTTTTCACCCTACATATAGCATATTCTAACAACAGGACTGTTTCTCTTTAACGCAATTACTGGAACCCTTCACAGGGAACTACTTTCTTAAAGCATCGACGGTAGATCGCACTGTTTGTATATGGATCTTGCAGGTATTGTTTTAAGGGACAATGCATTACGGTTAGTTTCATGACCTTCTCCTTTTGTTTTACGAGTCGAGTCCCATAAAAGAAGATTTCGGTATAATAAATATTTTCAATCTTACATTAGACCATTATTTCTGCATTAAGCAATTCAGTCTTGGCGCAGTAATTGGCCAGATTTCTACGCAAACCTAGTTCATTGAGAGCTGCTCAGTTAATGAAATTTATGTATGCTGAGATCCATTAGCCTTTTATTAAGTGTTTTCCCCCCAAGCTTATTTCAAATAAAAATTACTCAAAATCTGATGAAGAAGAATTTTGTTTAAAACCTCATCCGCAAGCACGGACTTTTGTTTCAGATATATTCGATTGTTCCAAGAACAATAACGTAAATCTGAATTTTGTTGTATCCAAATTCGTCAGTTAAGCCGGGAACAAAGAATTTCTAGCCAATTCTTGAAATGTTGCCTAAATCGTTCAAGTCTGTAGCAAAAAACTGAAGTATATGGGAGCTTCGTGCATCGTTTTTTTCAGTTTGGTCATTGATTACTACCAACAAAAAACTATGGCTCATATATTTTATCGCACGAAACTGGAAAAAAGTCGATAGGGTGTGTGCGCTGTCGAATAAATCTGAAAACTTATACGACTTGTACGATCGGATAAAGCCTAAAACTGAAATGTACCGGGTAAGTCTCGAAAGAAAAATTTCTAGCTAATCTTGACGTTTTACTTAGATCATTCAACCGAAGTGTAGCCTATTATCTTAGTATGGAGACATATTTGAGTGAATGTCAGGCATGAAATCCTTTCTGTCCATATCAGCATTCACTTAGGGATCTCCCTCGGAAAGACCCTATGATGCTTCCACCTTATTCCCTTCTCTGGCTTATTTTCCCTAGAAAAGAGAGGCAGAGTTGCTAATATAGCTTTTATCCACCAGCTCCTGTACACTGACAGTGATTCTCCGGAACTTCTGTTCCTTACGTGTCCGGAGAGCTTCCAAAAAAAACCGTTTCCTTAAAACAATTTCCCTAAAAACAATTCCCTTAAAAAGCAATTTCCCTAATAAGCAATTTTCCTAAATTTACGAATTTCAAACCTGTTTCGGCTGTTTTTGCTCCTTTCGCTCTTTTACAAATTGCACGTCAGCCAAAATTATTTAAGCTGTTTTATAATGCCACAAATCCTTCTGCTTGCCGCCACCGTCGTGTTTTGAAATATGATTCTCCTGCTGGTCGCTTAGGTGCTTGTACCTACTCATCTGAAGATACCTCAGTATATGAAGATTCAGAAATTTCAGTATCCAGGAATTTTTGTGAGGTTCGACTGGTAACAGCATATCTAAGGTTTCTTTTGGAAAGGGTTTACTTTGCTTGTTACGTTTTGGTCTTGATGTAGAAATATGCGGATCTGAGCTTAAAAGTAAGCGGTTTAACCCTTTCGAGACCGCAAACTCTCTCCCTGCAAAAGCATTTTTACATGGAGTTTTCTCAAAAATGTTGCTAAACAAAATCCAGTCTCGAATGGGTTAAGACGTCTAAGTTACATGCCTTTCTTGAAAGCTTGCGACGCAAGGTTTAGCCGGTATGTTCTGAAATGTTTATTTCGTGCTTCGACAGCTTCTTCTGAAAGCTGCCCTATGTACCTTTTTTCACGAGGAAATTTTTGCGTCCGACGCTCTTCTTATTCCCTTTTGTGCAAGTAAATAGAACTTCCCGCACAAATCCTACGAGGAAATTTTTGATCATGCATGAAACTGGTTTTCTTTCTCACTTTTGTTTGCCGATTTCTTTCTTGCCATTTTTGCTCTCAACCATCTCGTTTTCAAGGAATAGGTGGCTCTCACCCAAATAGGTGGCCCACCCAAACTCATGAAATAAGCACAAAGAGGAATTCGGAAAACTTCCTGCTCGAGTTTCTTGCTTCCTGCGGCTAGCAGCCAGCTATTCCCCTGTCGTTTACTTCACAAATTTTTGTGGAAAATTAAAGGCCTTTTTAGTTTTACTTTGTTTTTAATTTTTAATTTTTGAGAAAAGAATTTTTTATTGAAAATTCTCAAATTTGTAGCAATATTTTCTTCACTCTAGAAAATTTTATCTTCTTTATAAAAATCATATATCCTCTTAGTGTATGTGGGAAGGGACGGCAAATTTGACATCTGCCCCGGGCGGCAAAAACCTATCCTACGCCACTGCCCCCATCCGTGCCTGCTGAAGGTTTATGTCCGGTTCGGCACTATTAGCATTGCCAGGACCAAAACAAGATAATTCTATCCAGTACCATACCATACCATGTCGTCCAAATATAGTAAACTCTATACCTTTAAGTACCTCCCACATTCAAATTTCCAATATACTCCAATATCGAGGGGTCATCTTGAAAATCTTTTTTTGTATTTTTGTGGGATAGGAGGTTTTTATCATAAGCCCTCGATATGGTCCACTAGTATGCAATGCACTTCTTCTGAACTTACTTCTATTGAGCAGATTATATTTAATGCGACGAACTTCTAACATCCACTTTCTCGCGTTAAAAACATTTAAAAAGTCGATAATATCCAAAAGATAAAACCAAAACAGATACTACCAGAAAGTATTAATCAAATCTGTATTACAAATCAAACTTCAAGCTTTGAGGAAAAAATGAACTTGAAGAGATTGGGTTTAGTGATTCATTCCTTACAGACTTTTATTGAAGGAAAAAGAAGGTTAATGTAGAATATTATATTTTCTCCCTTCTCGCAACGTTTTCATTAAAACTTTAAAATTCACAAAACAGAATTTTTACAACATCAAATTAAGAGAATAAGTACCTAACCAGAAATTTTTCTTTCTTAAACACACAAGATTCAAATTTCGTTTGGTGGCCTTTAAACGAAGTTGTTTGTCCTTGCCATAACATTGAAATTCTATTTACACGTGCCCCAAAAATCGTAACAGTCCTTTTGTGTCCGGTCCGGTAGCCTGAGAACTGCGAAATGTGCTTCACTGTCCAAACTCATTTGCATTTTAGATACTCCAATCAAAGTTCGATGATTCAGGCGATATTTCTTTGCCGGTAATGTGAGTTTCTCCATTTTTGGCATATTTCTCCCGTTCGGATTATTAATTATTCTCGATTAAATAAATTCTCCTGAACTTTTATTATCGTTTTCGGGGATATAGTAATTAATTTGAGTGTCCGGGAAGTGGCGCCAGACTCAAATTTTGGTGTCGACTTGAACAGAGAGAACGACTCGGCATTTACATACGTTTACACCTCGTTCTTTTAAGAACTGACCAAAATTTATTTCAGAGAAATTTTCTTTCCAAGATTTAATTGGCAGAGCCTGGAATTTTCCTACAATAATTTCGTAAAACTGCTTCAAAACAACGAGGGTCAATGATAACAGATTAAGGCAGTGGCAGAAGCTCATCAATTTAATCGAGCGTGGAAATTGATCTTAGCCAATCGAGTATTTCACGTATTCCTCACTTCGCTAATCTTTTAATACTTTTGGTGCCAACAGAAACGATTATTATCCGTATATTCTTTTTTTACAGAGGGAAGAATTTGATGAAAAAATTATCATAGGTCGGGTTTACGCCATGATATTTTAAGCCCGGGGTGCACTTTGTATGGTTGACAAGAAAATTTTATGTTTTTTATGGAAAATCCTTTATATTTCAATATAGAAGGAAGATCAACTAATGAGATATTGATCATTGTTGTCTTTAATCTTAGGAAACAGACAAGAAACCATGAAACTCTTCGAGCAGAAGCATCAAACCCAATCATTCAAAATCAAATTTATAATAAAAAAAGTTACAATGATACTCACCTAAAAAGTATATTATAGGAGACCTCGTAGTGCTCAAAGCTGTGCGTACTACTGCTGGGATTAATAAAAAATCTTTCCCTAAGAACAGAAGATTATATAAAATAGTGAAAGTTTTGCATTAATTTCACTGTGAAACTCAGCGTATTTTGAATACCTGGGCCGTCTGTTCCTATCGTTGTAACACGTTCTGGGAGATACGCAAAGAAAATCAAAGAAGAGAGCCTCTTATCGCTGCTACTGGAAAGGTGGGAAAAAGTCATGGGTTTATGGATTGAGGTGCAATATCTTAATACAAATGAACTGCATCTAGTTCACACCTCTGCAAAATATGCATTTAGCTAGACGACAATTACATTTTCCATTTTCATCCCTTCTACTTCTACTCACGATACTGCACTGATGGTCTACTAAACTGTTCTGAGTGGTCCCAAAAAAATATAGGGAACAAATTTCGAAATTCCAATTTCAGCAAAATTATATATATACCTTATCTAATTTCGTTGTGATGTGTTTGCACACTTTTCCTGTAATTCTGTGAACATTATCAGACCCCTTCTTCTTTCATTATTAAACGACTATATTGTATTTCCAAAATTTTACAAGTTTTCCCAATTTTTCCGAAATGCTTTAAATTCTTTTCCCAACCCGGACATACCTCTAAGTAGCTATTCTATCGACTAATTCCAATTTACTCACGGATAAGCAAAAAAAATTTACATTAAGCTCTTAGTGGGATCTATAAAGATGCAAATGAATGTTATCAAGAGGAAGCACAATGACCCCACATGGCAATGTGATGTTCACCCACAACCTATAGAAGGTACCGACACAAGTCCTATTTTAAAAAAAAAACCATTAACATGCATATTTTATTAATTCTCTGTCGAATATTCCTCTGGACCATAACAACAGAAATGTTCTACATTTTCTATAAAATTCTTAAGGTTTTTATGTTAGATATGGCACTCCCTACTCTCAGTTAACACTTTTTAGGTGTTAAGATTCGTTTCGAGAATTTACGATGAGGACTGTGTCCTCTTGTAGTGACACGATTCAGGTGTGGTAGGGGAAACCCAAACTAATGTCTCTTTACATCCGCATACCTCACACGGCGCCTTTTTCTGATATTTTAATTATTTTTCACATAGATTATAAATTACTTTAATCTTCAGCATGTCACACTGAACCGTCAAAATACTAAATACCTGGAATTTTATCTTCTGTGAAATATTTCACCTTCATTATAATAATTTTACATTCAAAAGTGAAAAGTTTCTACATGCTGTCTCAATTTAAGTGTTGATAATATTTTATGCACACGTGTGAACTTGAAATAAAGTTATAGAAGAAATCTTTGACAATTCTTTAATAAATTATTTAGGGAATACATGTTGTGAACCAATTAGTAGCAACACGAAGGATAATTCTTGCAAATATTAAACTATGTCGATCCGCTTCTGCGTGCTTCAAAGTAATATTCATATTCTCGTTTTCAACCTGAATTAAAGGGCTTAGCATTCTTTCCAGAGGAGGCAAACTCAGAAACACAATTTTCTTGTTCCACGCAAATTATTATTTGCACATGGCGGCAATATTAGATTAACTAATTAATAATTTTGTATTAACAACTACAATTGAGAAATATTCTCTTTAAGATGTACATATACACACTGTGATTCATTTCTACAAAAATGTCATTGACGCCCATAGGTGAAAAAGGCCGACTGCAAACCTGCCCCTTCTCCAACGCTGACCGGGAGAGTACGAGCACTGGTGAAGAAGGTGCACGTAACACTTGACTTGGGTAGTTGTACGTTAGTGGCATGGAATTTTTGGCCATCCTCATGTCATTCAATTCTCAGTAGATACAAACACCTTAGCATTGGGTATAGGAATAGGTCATCATTTTTTGGTGGATCAAGTAATCCGCCATATTGGATTTGGAATGATGTAATGTAGCTTTTCATCTTATGCTCGTCACATCCTTTCATTTGATACCCATTTTAAGCGGGTTGTGAAGAAAAAGGTAAGCCGCTACTGTGGGACGTCCGCCGTATTTGATTTAGAATGACGTCATGTAGCTTATCTTATTCTACGCGTTAAACTCTCTAATTTGATACCCATATAAAGGGTATTCTGAAGAAAAAGCTAAGTCGCCACCTTGGGGCGTCCGCCATATTGGATTTAGAACTTCTAGTAAAACTAGGACCCGCTGCAAGAAGGGGGACACTTGAACTAGTGGTTTTTTTAAGGTATTGCCTAAGCTCAGGGGACGACCCTATGATGCACACAGCACAGCTTAGGCGGAAGGAAATTAGGGAAAGAGAAATTGGTAAATTTTAACCTATGCCTCAATCACTGGTACCCGGATAAATAGCCGTGTTCTGTGCAGGATTTAAACCCACGGCAATTAGGGAGAAATACTGTATTCGTGCGCCTCAGTCCGCTCGACCACTGGTGTGGGCAGTACTAGCAGGAGTAGCATTAAAATAAGTTGTAAGTTAACATGCCAATGAATGGCAATTATATACTGATTTTAAACTGCATTCTCAATTTCATTTGACAATTCTCAATTTTTTTTAACTGATTCCCAATTCATTACTGACAAACCTCAATTCCATTGCTGCAAATCTCATTATATCAGCAGAAATCCCAATTTTATCGATTTGTCAACTCCATCGGTACAAACCTCAATTTCATTCGGAAATTTTCAAAAAATTTGAGACGTTTCGCAATTAAATTTTGGATTTTCTCAATTTAATCTGGAAAATGCTATATTACACAGCCTTTTATAGTTGCTCTTTAGTTCTGCACTCTTATGCTTTTTCCACAGTGAAAAGGCGGAATCAATCGTTAAACCAAGTGGTGATAATCCGTCCTAGAACAACCTAGACCTCATATTATCCTGTTGAGACAATCAACCTCTTTAATAACACTAGAAGTACCAAGTATATCATTTCAATTTGCGCTTGATTAATAGATTTCAACTTTCTAATTTCTAGAATTCTAATAGTTGTTCCATTTTTTTAAGACATTCCATAACGAACAAAACAACATTACGGTCAGTGATTGCTGTCAACGGAAAATCCGTATGGAAACACACATTGTGGAAATAGGATCCAGAAAGTTGTATAAACCCATCAAAAAATGAGTTAATGTCTGTGATTCTGGGTAGTTTATAAACGTATTCTGAAATTTATTTTGGGGAACAAGAAGATCCAGAGAGAGATATACTCAAGTCCTAGTATTTTATTATCGGATTTTACTAAAATTTTGCATCGAAAGCATTCACGTTTATACCCCTGATCACTTTGAAAGAATTTATATCCGAGTATATGTATAATATGGTCGTCAACGTAATTCCCTAACCAAGTTCCAGAAATCATTATTACATCAACATTACAATTTGAAAAACAATATTTAAACTCATCAAAATTTTAGTGTAAATTTCCAGCATTATATGGCATATGTGAAGACGCTATTCATTAACAGGTATTAACAATATTAACAAACTAGATTTTATTGAAGAAACTCAGATTTAAATACAACCCAACCTGACACACGTCAGCTGTGCGAGAGATGTAATTCTGTGTGCGGATCATCCTCCGAATTTTGTTTATATTTAACAATAATGACACCATGAACGGTAAAAACAGAAGTCAATGATTCACTGTTTTTAGGTTCGATGCACTTATTAAAAATCTTCTGACTTTGAGATGACGCACATTCTTTGACGTATATGATATTAACTATCAAAACCAGTTTGTAATATTTTTAATCTGCTTTGCCGCAGTACCCTGATGAAAGTCATATTTAGGGTTCCGTACCCAAAGGGTCAAAAACGGGACCCTATTACTAAGGCTCCGCTGTCCGTCCGTCCGTCCGTCTGTCCGTCTGTCACCAGGCTGTATCTCATGAACCGTGATAGTTAGACAGTTGAAATTGTCACAGATGATGTATTTCTGTTGCCGCTATAACAACAAATACTAAAAAACAGAATAAAATAAATATTTAAGGGGGCTCCCATACAACAAACGTGATTTTTTTGCTCGTTTTTGCTCAATATTGATAACGGCAACAGTTAGACGCTTAAAATATTCACAGAATATTTAGTTATATGTTCACTTTAAAAATAAATAATTAAATTAAAATAAAACAAATATTTAAGTGGGGCTCCCATACAACAGACATGATTTTTTTGTCGTTTTTATAGATAATGGTACGGAACCCTTCGTGCGCGAATTCGACTCGCACTTGGCTGCGCAGATTATTAGTCAATTTTGAGTAAACCTCCCCTTAAATGTCGTAATAATGCTTGAGCAAACGGCTGCATAATGCTAGTGGTATTAGCTGGGAGGGAAATTGTTTTTATATTCGAAAAACTGTCTTTATCTGGACTATTGTGCCACGCTGCGTTGTCGACAAAGAGAACTATTTTCCTGTCTTGCTGTTAAAATCTGTTATTATTTGTAACCAATTTTTTTGAGTCAGGCCTTTGAGTTTTTAAAATATTTGATAGGAATTTACTTTTTTCGAAAGCAATGTGAGCATTTATATTTCCCAATAGCAACAATATCCTGTCCTGTGCCACTCATATTGCTTCTAAATAAAAGTGTTATTCTTTCTTTTTAGACCTTACCGCCAAAAGAATGACCTTCGCATCTTTGTGCATGTTTGGTAAAGCCTTGTAAAATAACGCTGACTCGTCAGCATTAAAGATTTCATGTTCGCTGTACGATTGTAGATTTTTAGGTAGCACATTTTCATACCAATATGACGCAATCCCCGATCTGCCGATAACTTTTTCTTGAACTCTATAAAAATTAATTATTATTTTTTTTCATTTTGTATGCCATCCAGGATTAGGGCAAAATTTTTTTATTGTTCCATTTTTAAATTTCCGGACAAATAAACACATTTTGATCTTAGCTGGTGTAAACCATGGTATTAATGCCGATTCGATTCGCTCATAATTCCCTTTCCTAATTTTTTTTTCTCAACAGCTGCGTTCTTTTGACAACAGAGTACAGAGTTGTCATACATTAACACGTTGAGTGCCCCAATTAGCATAAAAGCTTTCGTGAGAGAATTACTTGGTAAAATGCATTTGTCCGTAGAGAGCTTTTAAGTGGCGTAGCGTTTAACGTGTTAACTGGGATAAATTAATTCGATTATTTCACCGAGTTAAAAAGCTTACTGTGTTATATAAGCTTTCTATGGGAAAATAGCTGGCGCTTATTGAAAGCTTTTGTGTTTAATTGTCGATTGCGCACATCATAGCAATTGAAATAAACACAAATGTGGCCACAACTGACATTAAGATAAACTTAAAGTTAATAACGGCTTTTACTTCTCTCGGGTTTACATTAAAAAAAAAAATAAAAACAGAACTAATTCTATACTCCATGGATTTCAAACATTCTTTCGAGCTTTTATAACTCCATTGGCCAAAGGAACACAGCTAACGTTTCCACTTTCATTCACAACTTTTTTTAATTCATCTTTTAGTTTCAGTATCCCTAAAACTGTTGACGGTGTTATTTTGTATTCCATAGATATGTCCTTTTTTTCTTTCCACCTTTTTCTGTTTCCTTAATAATATGCAGTTTTTCCTTTACTTTTAATGTATTTCAATTTTATTCACTAGCCATTCTCATAGTTTAAATAACATTTGCTAGCACTTTAAATTGATGTTCCAAATTTCTAACTTTTGCCAAAATTTTCAACTGATTGTCACATTACCAATTTAGTACAGTAAAGTACAGTGTAGCACAATTAAGAAAAGTAACGTATAGCACACTACATTTAAAAAATCTGGAATATGTATGTTGTTTTGTATGTTTCCATACAAAATTATTTCATTTAAGCGCTTTAAGATAAATAAAAAATTGATTTTTCAAGACAAAAAAAATGTTTCACTTAAATGGTTTTTCACTTTATTTGTTCTAAAAATGTAGACAAAATAAGAAATTTAGAAATATCTTATTTATTCGTTTTTTTTTCTTAACAGTTTTCCACTGCGGTTTTGACTCTAACGCCCAGTTTTTCAGTGCGAGTCTAAACAGAAGTTTATCTAAACCCCTTCCAAAGCTTATGTTGAATTTCATTTGCACTTTCAGGGTAAGCCAGGGTTCAACCCTGAAAATGCAGCAAATGAAACATGAATTTAGAGTTTTGTAGTTGTAGTGGTAGGTATTTTGTGTTCACATTGTCAGTTTTATAGGTATGTAGTAGTGAACTCTACCGAACCCTTGGCTGAACTCGGGGTTCGAAAACTGCTATAATGGGTTAACTCGAGTTAACTCAGGTTAACCCAAAATTGTCAAATAAAACAGCTTTTTAGAGGAACTGCTAGAAAGTGTCAAAGAAACTGCAATAAAGTGAACCCTGAAAGTGCAAATGAAATGAAATTCAACATTAAGCTTTGTAGATAAGTTTGTCGGGTTTTACAGTGCACCTTATGTCCTCGGTTTAGCTAAACTGTAGTTGTTATGTTATTGTGAATTACATTTAGTAAATTTTCTTTTGTGAATCGGAATGACAGCGAATATTTTGAAAATTGAATTTTTGATTTTTGAAATTTTTCCACATATTGGTGTCCGGCAAAGGTTGAAAAATATACAGGTAATTTTGAAGTTAATTGGTACATTTAAGAGAATAATATTTATAATGATATGGAAGAGAAACGAAGAAGTGCTAATTTTAGTGCACTGGAAATTGAACTACTAATGAAGTTTAGTTTAGTTATAGAATGTAAGAAAACTAACAGAATTCACTGGAATGAGAAGTTAGTAACGTGAAATAATCAGTGGCACTATGAGTAGCATAACAGGGAAATCAGGAAATCTGAAGGTTAAACTCAGTAAATCTACCGCTGACGTTAAACAAAACTATAAACTGAGCTTATTCTTTAAACCTGCACTGTAAAACCCACAAAAAAGTTAAGCTGAAGTTTAAGCTTCAGATAAAGTTTAAGCTTGCACTGAAAAAGCGGGCGTAATAGTTTAAGTCTGATATAGACAAATCCCAATAAGTGTGTACCATAGATATCATAATATAAATAGATGGAGCGTTTTCGAACAAACGCATACTAGATATTGATACCAAAAGTGCTTCAAGATACAACTCTTCTTTCAAACTCAAAAAATGTTACTGAACTAAAATTTTTTCAATCAAATATAAGACAAAAAATAGATAGATGTATTGTTTTGTATATCTATCCTTTGCATCCTCAAAAATTTATTTGACAATTTGCAGGGAAGGGAAACCTATTAACCAGTGAGAAAAACTTCGTTTTTTCTGAGTTTACGTCTTCTTTGAACGATTTTTTTAAAATATATTGCTATTGATTACTGAGGTAATTAAATGTTTTTTTTGATATATGTAAAATGTGTACGTAGTAAATAGTTTATCCACTGTTCAAAAATTTTTTCAAATCAAGTTTCCACTTGGCACTCTGTCCATTTATATTAAAACGTCAGTGGTTATATATTTCAATCTGATTAACTTGATAATTCCTTTTTAATTCAAACAATTACAATGTACACAGTTACTTAAAGTTAACCACATTTCCTGGCTTTTACAAAACTATTTGGTACTGTTTCCACACCTCACCATATGCAAATTAAACAGAATTTTCCACTTTATGGCACCTAAAAAATTAAAAGGTCGAAACGTGATTTTGCATAGTTTATCAAGCATTTCTCATCCAACGTCGCTATAAATGTGTCAAGGGTTAATCTCTGGCTGAGGTAATTATTCACAGAGAAGTCGATTACCTCAATCAGAATGATAGCTCTAACGGTTTAAGAGTGCGATTCTATTTATTCTTAGGAATTCAGTGTTAAAAATCCGGTTGAATCTCGGAGATTGGCTGACTTCGCATTGAACTCAGATTACTTGACTATGATGAAGATGCCTCTTCACTCTGCACACGGCACTGGTACCGGCAATTCAGGTGAAAACATTGGCGTAAAATTGACCCTGAACTCCAATGAAGATACGCTTCCACAAGATAAATACTAAACATGCTGAAGCATGTACCAATAAATGAAAATTGATGAGATTTTGCTGGAGACCAACAATTTTCCGCTTAAGATGCCCTTTGTTGTTTTGTGATTTAATCAGTGTTATAGTTATTAGATTCCGTTGCAACAAATCAAGACGTCAAGTAGTGCTGTGGATCTTAATGAAACTATGGCATTGAAAGGTACCCGGACAAGAAATCAAGATCGCACTTGTGTTGTTTGGAGTAAATTAAATTTAAATAAACTCCTGAACAAAATTACCGGACCATTAGTTTAATTAATTTTGAGAAAATCTGATTATAGTTAAACCAATTAGTAATACCGCAGCAAATGACGATTAAGGAAAATGTGTCAGAAGTATATTTGTTATAGTTAAAAGAGTAAAATTCCTGCTTACAGACTTTTTAAACATGGAAGTCAAGAAATAGGTATAGGTATACTGTTTGTCAAATTTGGGACGAGGCCTTGCTGTAGATTTTCCCATTCTGCAATAACAACATACTCAAGTCATCTTTTAACTGTATTCCAAAGACCCTCAATGGGACTCAAGTCTAGACTTTTCAGTGACCATTGCATACCTTAAATATTTGTATCATTTTAGAGGCAAACGAGACGAGAGGCCACCACCTCCAAAAAAACTAACCTCTCTCTCTGGCTCCTCATCATCTGATCACAAACCATTTTATTGCTCGAGCATATTTTGCAAATCTTTTGGGCAGATCTAGTTTGGTTAAATTACGTTAGAATGGCGCCTACGCAGAAACCCAGCAGGTCTCGATTAGATATGAAAAATCGTCCATTGTAATATCTCATAACATGAACGTCATACAAAAGGGCTTTAGAAAAGAAAATCTGCAGGGTGAGGAAAACTAGTACCAACGACTAGAATTAATGAATACCACCATTTCATCTAACTCCTTGTCAACTAGTTCCCCCAAGCAGGCCAAGAAGTATTTAGCTAGAGTGTTCGTCCTTCGTGTGGTTAGCCCGGAGCATTCACAAAAAAAGCTTTTGGACATTTTCAAGCAAAGTGATAAAACTGTTCCTCCTGGACAAATTTATAATTGCAGCTTTTTAAAGGTATTACATCCATCTGTCTTTACCTATTATCGAGCAATCGATCTTTTTGCCGATTCTAGAGGTCTGCCTACGGATCTGTCCGCTAGAGTGATACGGTGCGCCACTATCACCCGCTGGACAAGGTTTACCTTCAGACACCCCTAAGGACGCCAACGCAGAAGCCGCTTCCGAAATATGCTGTAACTATATAATCCGCGGTGGCGCGCATACTGTGTCAAATGCTTTTACGATAAACATCGGGGAGTAGAAGACTAAGCATACTCTCCATTGCTGTAATCAGTATTGACTTAAGTGCACCCGTAATACCCAAGCAAGTTGTTGGTTATATATTGGTATTGGTAAGGCTCTTGAACTGTGAACTGTGTTCTCCAGGGTAGTCCACTAAAGCAGAACACCATAATATATAATCGCAGCTCTAAGAAGCCTCATTATGCAGCTAAGAGACGTTGGAACAGGCCAATTTTGGACATCATTCTGGCTTCAACTCAATACAGGTAAACGTCTACCGCGTACTGTCTAAGTAAACACAGAAGAAGAGGGAACCCATGAAGGGAGTGGTCACTGAGGAGGGTGAACCACAAAGCTCGACAGACTCCGGTGGCGACACCAAACCTCCCCAAGGTAAAGGCGGTTATGCCCTGGAAACAGCTGATTAGGTTGATCAGGGGGCAATAGTTGTATTGAAAAGAACACAAAGTTTAGTGAATTAACATTATAGTAACGGCTTAGAGAATGAAGCTTAAACAAAATACGCTTTTCTATCAAAACAGCTCAGATAAACCAAGAACCCATATTTTAGGCACTTACCTCAACACCGACTGCAGCAACAGAGGTCATGATCTGTCTTCTACCCCGAGGTAAATCAATGCTTCTACCAAAAGTTCTCTGAGATTGAAAGAGTCAAAGTGTTGGATGTTAGATGTCAGGGTCACAGCATGATGTAGTCAAGCAATATACTGTTCCACAGTTCAATTTCAATGGGATATAAATAGGGTAGGTCAGTCAGGCATATGTATCTTCACGGAAGAATGGAAACTGAGCGGGGAGAATGGGCGGCTGGGCTTTTTAAAGTTCAGGTTTTCTTCGGACTACCGCAATATTCCGGAATCCTGTCGCTTAGGTTATCGCTGTAGAGCGCTTCAAGCGGAGGTATCTGCCGTAAACAGTGCTACTAATGACGAAACCACATATACTACGTAATGTGGATATCTCGGATTTATAGGGACAGCGTCTATTAAAGCACTCAAATATGATGAATATGGTTCAGCACTGTCTTGGTAATCACTTGGTCTTGGCGCACTGTTCCAAGGATAACTATTTGCTTGGTCTCTGGTCACAGTAGGTATCGGAAAATTAGGTATCCGAAGAGCTTGCGAGGAAGAGTTCCAGTACGGATGGGTGTGAAGTGGTAAAATTCATTGACTCTTGTGGTTGGTTCTAATTTCCTCCTGTCCTCCTGTCAAGCGAGGTTCCATGTATGGAACGGGCACACAATGGACGATTTTCCAAGTCTAAATGAGGCCGACTTTATAGTTTATGGATGACCAAC
This sequence comes from Dasypogon diadema, assembly GCA_006980735.1. Taxonomy (NCBI): domain Eukaryota; kingdom Metazoa; phylum Arthropoda; class Insecta; order Diptera; family Asilidae; genus Dasypogon; species Dasypogon diadema. The sequence goes on from QYTT01095298.1 coordinate 44,259, forward strand.
ACTCTAGGTTAGGTTAGCCTACCCATGCCGGTTGAGACATAGCTGGAATTACTTACCTTACAACTTTTATAATATGGCAAAAAATGTAAATCAAGGTACCTGAATTCATGGAGAACATAAAATCCACCATATCTCGAAAACCAAGCAGAATTCGGCCCATAGTCATATAAAATTTTCGACTGCATTTTAGGTCTACTACAGACAGGAGACAAGACAGTAAAATAAATTGGCTGATTGTTAACTCTGCTTAAGGGGGAACAACATTTTGACGACAAAAAAAAGTTGATTTCGGGGTTTCTTTTTTACTTATATAAACATAGCATGAATGTTACTAATAGGGGTTGAAAAGAGCATACTTTGAGCTATTTTTACGAACTTTTTTATTCCAACATTTTTAGTCTACAATAGTGTAAGAGATGTCGCTGCATAGCGCTTCACGAAAAACACTGGTTCCTGGTTTTCCATGTAACTTTCTTTGTAGTGGTTTGAAAAATAAAAACAAAACGCTCTTTGAAAGCTTATTGGTGTAGCTTCAGTTAAGCGTTCCCGATTAAAAAAAAACGAATAATTGTGGAATTGGCACATCTTTAAAGAAAATGTTCGAAAAATCGCTGAATTTTTTTTCGAAAGGGCCAAAAAACTAGTGAATTCTAATAGAAAAAAAAAATTCCGTAAGCTTAACTGAAGAGAATTTTATATAGTTTAAGTAGATCTAAGGAAAAAGACGGTTCGATTTTAATTGGCGGAGAAAACAGGAAAACTTTATAATGTTTCAGAATATACTGACTATTAACATTCGAAAATGTTTCAAACTTAAAAAGTTTAAATAAAGTTGGTTTATATGTATTGTATCTTTCATATCTTTATTTAAACCTCTATGTATTTAAGTACTAAGATAAGAGCAGAGGTTTGTTTTTTGCAAAAACAACATTTGTACTGTGCATGAGGTAACTTAGCAATATACATCTATTATATTAAATTCACAGAATTTATTCAGTGTATCCAGTCAACTCTTTTATCCAACCAATAAATTTGGACACTTTAAAATAAACTGCAGGAACACCACTGACACAAGACAAAGGTTGGTGAAATACAGCGACAAGAATCGGCTTCTTTGGCCAGTCAATAAGTAATCCACCACCTTCATTTCCTTCACAGGGAACATCTGTGTTATTTCGCCAGCCTACAGTACACAATTGGTAAAACTCATCAAACAGCCTTCCGTAAACTCTTTTGCAGTTGGTATTCGGGTATACTTGATACCTTCCATAGTGCAAGTTTGAAGAATTCTGATTAAATCCTGGCATTACTGCATATTCGTTGTTAAAGAATCCCGAACCAATGTGTAGCCGGATGGGCTGAAGCGATGGTGAGAATATTAATTTTACTGGTAATTTAATTAGCGCCAAATCGAACTGTTCCAGAGGATAGAGATGCACAGAGGAATTGTCAGTTGACACTGAGAAGGATCCTTTCGCGTCGTTTAAGTACAAACGACGAAAACTCAGTGTAAAATCAACTCCTTGATAGACGCATCGGGTAGAAGTGATGATCCATTGGTCTGTAATAATTGATCCACTGCAGTAACGTTTATATCCCGAAATTGTGGTGACATTGACTGTTACATGATGGGGAAACTGTTCAAAACTGTCTACTACTTGTCCGTTTTCGGTTTTATTTGTTTCTGCAGTGGCAGAAATGCTTATGAAACAAACGAGCGATAAGAACTGTAGCGGCTGCATTTTACCGAGCACTATTGGTGATAGAACAGATACCTGTTGTATAAATAGGTGAATTTTGCTTATCTCGTTTCTGTTATCAGAACTCAAGTCTAGTAAGGGGAAAGTTTCTGTGAATACCCCGCATTAATTCCAAGATAAGGCTTTTTACGTTATGGAACTTTTAATTAGGCGCTGATTAATAGAAAGTTATTGAGTCCCATTAAAAAGCTTTGCGAAATTAAATCAACTGAATTAAAAGAAAAGAAATGAATATATGCAAATGGACTGTTATTGGAGAAAGTGATACTTACAGAGGGATGAAATATTTCGCGCTTTATAGTAATGTTGAATAACTTTTTCAGTATCTAACAAAAACAGAAGCATTTCTAAAATCCAAATCTTCCGTGCCCAGTAATTCCTCCCTCAATGCTTAGAACTTTCCATCCGATCGGTTCGCTCGACAACCTAGTTCCTCTCTTAGGCTGTCGACAGATTATCATATTTTTCCATTTGTTTTGGTGTTTTTATCACCCATTTCTTGATTAGGTTCTTCCCCCAAGGGCGGAATATGGTTCTGTTCCTGATTCATGTTTTTCTAAGTTGTCAGCTTTTTCATTCCCTTCGATCTCCGTGTTTTCTAATTCAATAAAGTGTGAAGCCGATTTCCAGGGCGCATTCATTGCGTTTTTGTACACATTCCATTGCAACAATTCACCTCCTCGAACCTGATCCTTCCTTAAGTGGTCCAGGCCCGAAACAGATCCAGGATCTCTGCCTAATAAACCGAGATGCATTTCTCCAAATTTACGTAGCAGGGCAGATTTAAGTCTTCTACCCTGCGTCTCCCGTCCGTGAAAATAAAAATATCTCCAATTCCTTCCATGGGAGTAATCTGTCACTGATAAGAATCTTGTGAAACGTTTCAGTTACTCTGATCCTCTTGATCTTGTTTTTGGGCATTATAAGTTCACTGACCTCTTTCTTAAGATCCAGAAACCCCATCCATAAGACTTGTAGATCCTGATTGTCCTGTTCCTCATTGTATTTTCCATCCATCTCTCACTACCGACCTAACCTCCTGTCTTTCCAAGATACCTTTCAGTTTTCTATACTAACTTCTGTCGAAGACACTTTCTATGTCCACCTTCCCGGTTTATTTAATCGAAGAAATTTAGATTTTGGGCCGGTATTACGTGAGCCTCACAGTTCCTTGGTCATTCTGGGAAATGGGATCACGTCCCACAGTTGGTAATGCTGGTTGTTCACCCAATCTGCAATACACCCGAGTAGATATTTAGTTGATATCCCCTTGGGGAAGGTGGGCAATCCGGAGCGCGGCCGCTTTCTGCTCCAACTCATCCGCCTTCTTGTTGCGGTATATACCGCTATGGCCTGGCACCCATACGATACTTAGGTTATTGTTCAGGGACAGGTCGTTAAGAACATGTTTGCAGTCTCTTTCTAGCTTAGATGTTACAAAGGGTTTTATCAGGCCTTTTAAGGGCCCTACAGACGGTCAGACATGTTGTCCAACTCAAGTGTGTCACATATCTCAATTTTCTTCATGCAATCGGTGCAAATGTCAATGTCACGAAATCCCAGAAAAGACTGAAGGATGTGTGTCACACATCGCCATGCACAATCCTACTGCATGTCACCCAAGAAGGTCCGCCCCTAAAAAATCAAACTGGTTTGATTTTCATCATGCAGCATGACACATGGTGTGTTGCACTATCATGCAAGCCTGCAAACAGTCAAATTGGTGGGACAGCATGGTCATTATGCTTATGTTTGACAACTTGTCTGACCGTCTGTAGGGCCATTTATGGCCGCCTGGCTGTCAGTGCAGATCGCACTATTCAACCTTCAGAAGGGGAATTACAGAGTCAGGCTCCCAATCCCCACTCGGTGGAATCTAAAGATTGAACTTTGAAGTAATCATCTCTTCAAGCAAGTGGTCGTTGTCAAGGTCAAAAACAAGAGTCACAGCTCGTAGCAGCTCAATAATGCACTCATGGGGAACAGGCGAACCTGCACGCACCTAACAGCCCACTAAAGACCAGTTCTAAAGCCTTTGACGCGCCTGCTTTCTTGTCGTGGATATCAATGGGCAAGAAATAAAGAATAACTTCTATTGCCCGCGTACTCGTCGAACTGATTGCCCCTGATGAGCATGAGTAGGCACAGACGTTGTACTCTTTCCAAGATCTTGTGGTTGCGTTCTGTCTCCAGAGCCTTCCACCACACTGCAGCTTCATGGGTAATAATGGGTCGAATGACGCTGGTATATAACCAGGCTAACATGCGCGGTCTAAGCCTCCACCTTTTACTGATGGTCCTTCGGCAGGTAGATAAGACCGTATAAGCCTTCTCGTCTTCTCCTCCAAGTGCGGTTTCCAGCCAAGCTTCTTATTCAAAATAACCCCCAGATACTTGATTACTTGATGATTACATTTACATTTTTTAGTTTCTATGAATAAAACAAATTTGGTTGGATTAACCATGAAATTAGTCGGATAGTCCCGCTTCAGAAATATGTACACTATATATACAGAAATGCAAAATTATATAATAGGTCTGAGGATAGATTACTTTTGATATATGTATACAGGTTTACGTTTGTATCATTCGATTAATAAAAGCCGCGAAAAAATTGCCAGCGAATAATAAAAATGGTTTCTATAATATTTATTGCTCGTCAAATTTGCGGGTCCCATAAATCTAATGTTAATGTGGGTCAACACAAAGAACATAATTTGTAGTCAATAAAAAAATCTTAACTTAGCAATAGATCACAACCAACCACGCATTGCTTCACTAATTATTTACTACGTATTGTGAATCTGACCTTGTCAAGGTGACTGCTATACTGGCAGAAGTCTACAACAGGATTTCTATTGAAATCTAAACCAGTCTAACATTTCTATTACAAGTGGCGTTAATTCAAGCTGCTTATAGAAAACACATTTCGGAAATTTAACATAATTCAGAATATGCTAATTAAATTGCAGCAACGGGCTCTTTAAGTTTAGAGGAGCCACACCATGCGTCACACTTTAATTAATTATTCCTTTTGCTTAGCGTTGACCATTTGTTTTGTATGGGATTCCACAAAGATGAAAAACAAAACAACACTAGATCTATTGGGATTGGACACAAAAAATGGAGCTCGTTTATTTCATTGGAATTCTCACCAGTTTTCGTAAACACAGTCCTGTTCCAATTTTTTCATCGTCTCACCTCTTTTATTATCAGTCAAAGTGATAGCATAATCTCATTTGAAAGTGTATGGTGAATTCTGACGCGTTTTTTTTATGAATATGGAAAAAATTAATAAATGCAAAACGCGGAGGCGCTTTTATTTACAAAAAAAAAGAAACTGGCGTAACTGAATTAATTTTCTAATGACTTGTGGAATAAAAGATCTTCTTCTTTATTGTTACTTCTTTTCAGAATTTATTTGTTGTCCTACAATCACATGAATTATAGTGGACAGTTACAAGGTGACTAATATCTACTCGCTTGTTACCTACAAGTAATAAATACTATTTTTAATACTAGTATAGCAATTCAAGGTTATCTGATTTTTCCAAACAATTTGGAATACTTGAGAGCACCTTACTGCCCAGACTGTGTCTGGAAAGAAGATACATTAGAAGTTGTCTCGTTAGCACTTCCTTCGACTTCTACACGATTTTACCACAAATACAATTCTAGGCATTATGAGTAATGCTTCAAAGTCGATGGGTGCAAATATTTCCACGAATAACTCTTATATTTTTATGCGAATGTTTGTAAACACTACTAGTTACCGCAATTAACATCTAAAACGTATCGGTGCTATTTGATGCGATCTTGAGAGAACTGAAACTGCCGATTTTGCGGTCAAGATCAAAACTTTATGATAGTTCTCATAAATGGGAGTGTCGTGCTGCAATAAATGCTGATGATATCATTGCAAGTACGTAAACAACAACGTGGTTTAATTAACCTTAGAGGCAACTGCAACAGGTGCGTCCACGTTCGCCCCCCGCCATCAAATAGCACCATGCACTCCTGAACTTACTAGCTAATGTCAATTAGTAATTACAATGCGCTCAAATCACAAATCTTTTAAATCTAACGTTAATAGATGAGACACAATAAATAGCATGAGTCGTACAAATTAAATAACACAGCTCACGTATGAAGCTATAGAGGCTGTCAAATAAGCCCCCTGCAAACACGCACTCATTCATTCTAATCGCATTCAGTCTAAGGAAACTGCAGCTAAGCGTTGACCTCAAAGTCGGAAGCAGGAAATCGGAGCAAACTTTTTTGGTATTCAATGCCTTTTCAATGTTCTATAGCTGCTGCTGCTTTTGTACTGCTTATGTTGGTGACCTTTAGTGTACTGAGCCCTTCCAACCGCTATTACTTCGCGATCATCATCACGTGGAAGTGGTCTATGTTTGTCTTCTTCAACAGGTGTACCATCTGGCAGGACTCGGACAACCAAAGGTCCGCTCAAGTAAGTAGCTGGTCGATGACTGGATCCGGCTTCCTGGTGTAAGTGATTCTGTTGTTCGTACCTATGATGGTATCCGTAAGCAGCATCCATACCCATCGCATAAGATGACGCACTATCTTTTTCATCTAATCCATCAAACAGCGGATTTTTTGGGTAGTTCTTATTCGGATTGCCAAAAATTATTGCTGCTGATGATGATACTGGCGCCAACGATGTTGCCGATGGTTGGAACTTCGCGTGTACCGTTTTAACAGACGGATGGTTTTTCATAACAGCCTCCCATACTGAAAAAGAGAAATAAAAAGGGATTAATAAATAACTCTGTGAATTTCAAGTTCATTGCCATTACGGCTTGACATCAAAGAAATCATCATGAGCATCGGTAATACCGGACCCCAATGACTATGACATATGAAAGTCGAGATGGAGAGATCCATTGACCATTGGTGGCATTTCTTAGCGGTCATATTAAAAATGCAGTGCGATCTTGATAAATGCCTTGATTCGAATGATGTTTTGCATAAATTGAATATTTACGATTTCCTTCCGGTTTTAATTAGCATTGCTCATGATAATTTATAATCAATTACATTTTTTCTTGGCTGATACTCTTTCTGCTGGTTGAGCTGGTGTTATTCGAATTGGTAATGGCTTTGGGGTATTTCTAACACTTTCTTAAGACTAAGTAAATCCAAAAATGATGTTCATATTTCTTGAAAAAGTTTTAAGAGATGGTATATAAAGATAGTTAAATGGTGCAGTGAATAGCACAAGTTGAAAACTCAATGGAAACTCTTCTATGGAAAATAGAATAGCCGTTCCTTTGAGTGCTATGTGCAAGTACTATGTAGTTCGGAATTTATGTTTGGTCAGTAAATTGAATTGCAATATTTGTCAAGAAACAAGTGGTTCTCAGACTTAGGCTGTGTTTCTTAAGGGGTTACTTACGGTAGTGATTAGTAATATCGTAAGCTATCAACATCAAGAAAATTTTTTTGAGAGTAATACACGAAGGAGATAATCTTGCATACATACAGAAAAATTCCAGATTAAGTGGTTTCTAGGACAGCGGTGGTGTAGTTCATCAAGCGGTGGCTTAGATTTCATGAGTCCCGGGTTCAAATATGATCGACATCTGCCATTGATCGAGTTTTTTTGGCTATTGAAAGCAATAGGGCCACCCTTTCTCTCTCTGTGAACGTGCTTGTTTGTTAATGAATGAGAAGTGCCATCTTTTGATCGTCTGACCAGTTCTATTTTCGTAGTGCGAGCTTTGATGAATTGTTATTTGCGATGGGTTCTATTAAGTCATCTGCATTTGGTCCGAACAATTTATCACCCCGTTTTATTAAGATTCTGCTTCGTTTCCTCCGAATTATAAATACTTGTCTAATGTCATCTTCATTTTCCAATAGTTCATAACATTTTGCGTTTTCTCGAAAAATTCTCGTATGTTGTTAGGAATACTTTATTATCCACATAGAAATTTAGTTTTAAATCGCACCACAACTGAGAAACAGCTATTCTGAAGCGTCTAATGATATATGGGAAACCCTTGACAACTATCACAGTACTGCTTTAGCATTGCTAAATTTCTCTATGGACTTTGATTGTGTTTGATTGTCAAACTTCATAAGTCCTTTAATTTTTGTTTGAGTGTCGAGAGCCAATTTCTACCAAATCGCTGCCAAAGTATTAAGTTTGACGGTGTTACGACTTGCCCTTTAGTTCTCTCGTGACGTCCCGCAAGGATGTACCCTAAGACCGTTATTCTTCAGCTTTTTATCAATAATTTGTAAGAGTGGTTCATGATATCAACATTCATCTCTAAGCAGATGATGTTCAGTTTTACTCAAACAGACTTATTGGATTTCTCGAGAATTGCATCAAACGTATAAGTAACGACCTGGGAGTCAAATCCATGATTGAACAATTAACAAAACTTTACTACTGAACCTCCGAAAGTCTAATTGTAGCGATATTTTTCCCTTAGATAATGCTCCGCCAATATTTCTAAATGGCTCTTCACTAACGACTATCAAAATTTACCCTTCCTTACGCAGACTATGGTTATCGACTATTATGCTCGTCTGCATTAGCGCAAACTTTGATTCTACCTAATTTTACTCTCTGCACCTTAGTTTACTCTCAATCGGGCAACTCGAGTATACGCTAGTTGGAAATCGCTTTTAATGACTGCCTATGATTTATTTATAGACTACGAAGGTTTGATCATATCTTCCCTGTCATACTTGGTCTTTTGTCGAACGAACCACAGTATCTTTGCAAAATATTTCATTTTACTATATCTCAACGTAACAGAAATCTTTTAATACTGAGGTCTTAGAAAGTGGTCATAATAAATTCCTATCCTATCCAAGTGATTCGATTAGGCAATAATCTTCTTCTTGTTACTCAAAAAATGTCAATGTATTTAAGAGTCTTCTTAGGGATCATTTTGTTTAACTTTATGGTGCTAAAGCATAGAAAAACTAACATGGTTCTATATATACAAATGGATGCCAAGAGAATGTACGAGTACACACTTTCTTTGAATTTTAACTATGTATTATAAAAGCTGGAAAAATATGGCGACGAAAGACTACCGAAAATTGTGACGAACGAAACGATAAAGAAAAAAATCAGTTGGACCAAGGCATGGCTACAATTGGCTGAGAATCTGAAATATTTATTACACCGGGAAGAAATGTCATTTATTGCTGAATGTGTCGAGAAAGCGAATTTAAGCAGCCACGGGCCTATTCTATAGTTTTAGCCGAACTTATATCTCTCCTGTAAAATATACAGAGGAAGCCTAATAAAACTCAATGGAACATAATGACGCAAAAGGGAAAGTGAAGAGGGTTCAATGTACAACCTAAATGAAAAATATATATAGGATATTTTTTAGTAGATGTCCAATTATAACGGAGTTCAGGGTACGATATTTTGGAAAACGAATTTTCAGCAGAGAAGATTTCGTTTTTATTTTATTCTAAATGAAAATCAGTGGAAAACAATACATGATGGCGATGCGGAAGGAACAAAAGCTAAAGAACTCCCAGTTTGTAGGGCACGAGTACTTCAACGCATATCTGCATAACATGAGCAAAAAGAAATCCTGGCATACCCATATGGAAACGCGAATCACGATGTTGCCAACCGCACTTTCTTTGAATGTGGAAAATGGTCGGTAGGCAGATGAAGGTTGAGGGAAAGTGGGTCAAACAGCACTTGATAATGTGGCAGAAGTCATGCTCTAACAAGAGCGATTGGAACATGGTAGCAGCATTTGTAGAAAATCTACGACGTAGGAAAAAGACAAAAAAGAACAGGTAATAGCGGAATAGCGAAGCATGATCGAACCTTCTCAAATCGAAAATAAAACGTATACGATCGTTAAAGTCTACATCCACTTTGGCTTGATAGCACTTGTCGAGAAAAAATTAGACTCCATAATGTGAAATATGGCTATATTGAAGTTTTTACTAATTTTAGACGAGCGTCATAAGGTAAGATATTTGGAGGAAGCAACAGTCTTCATAATTACACAATACCAAGACTGGACACCTTACTCACAACAGACAAAGGAGACATCATTTAAAAGCTTAGGCAGAAAATGACTGACACATCTAGTGCTGTATGATGGAATATTATGCGTTGCAACTTCCTTAGGATTTAATAACAAGTGAGTGTTCCTTCGCCAATTATATACATCTAAAAAGAGTATATAAGCGTGTGCAATATAATGTTCCATTTGCAATAGGCCAATTGGTCTGCTCAAGTGAACTTGCATATCATCCTTATAGAGATGGATTTTTACATCATGTGCTACTTCAAATAGATCGCTAATAAAAAGACTGAAAAGCAGTGGACTTAGTACTGAATACTGAGGAACACTTCGAGATGAAGCCGCAGAACGGGATAGACTGCCATTTACTTCAGCTTTTTGACTATGACAGGACAGGAAATCATCAATCAAAGCAAGAGAAAAGTTGAAGAAATTGAATAATTACGCAGTTTCCTCGTAAGTAAATGGTAATCAACACAATTAAAGACTTTAGAAAAGTCAAGTAACGCTAAAGCTATGAACTTATCGCGGTCTGGATTGGTTCTTATGTCAGAGGATACCTTTAAGATGGTCGTTTCGCAACTGTGGCAGGCACGAAAACCTGACACCTAATACATCAAGACACCATGTTCCTCAGCATAATCAAGAATTTGCTTTGATAATATTTTTTCTAAAACTGTAAATAGGAAGCAAAACAGGCTTATGGGACGGATATCAGATGAAGATACTGGTAAAATTTGCTTTGGTATAGGTAATAAGGTTTCGACTTTCTAACTTTTATAGTATTTATAATGTGCAGTATATAAACATTGATATTATGAAGTAGCAATTTTATAAAACGTGGCGATATCGCATCTAGTCCAGTTGCATTTGACCTAATAGAAAATAAGGCATTATCTTTAATTATGGCTTTATGTGCCATCTTCGAAGTTCTTTAACACACCCCTGAGTTATAGTACACTTAATCAATTTAGACTGATGATATAGGCTGGGATTATCGAATGGAATCAGTAATCGCGATATTGTTTAAAATTTCGCTGATCTCGGCGACTTAAAACTTGCATTTAAAATAAAAAAAAGAAAGCACAGAAATGCTTAGAGTTAACTTATTCGGGGTCTTCATACCTTTCCTTTTAAGTATAAATTAAAATGGGATTTTATTTTTTTAAATTGCTACAGTAAGATATCCACTTTATCGTCAAAAGAATATAGGATAATTAAAATAAATATAAAAACTTAAGTTAAAGGAACCGACGACAAATACCAGCCAGAAATAGTGTAAAGATATCCAATATTATAAGTTCTATTAACACTTACTCAATTCAGGAGCACCTCTTTGAAATATATCCATATTATCCAATTGGTTATTAGACATCCTTTGTAACTGATTAGATCCATATCCCAAAAGATCGTGTTTACATTGCGCAACGGTTAGCTTAAGAGATCCACCATTAGCCTTGCAGTAATCGCTCACCAGTTTCCCAAGCATCGAGTACAAATGTGACATCTGTAATTACAAGAATAATTGAGATAGAATTATAATTTCTGCTGTTAAATCATATCAAAGGCAAAAATTATGACTATGATCCACATTGTGTTTAATTTACATATAATAGCACGATATTTCTTGGGAATGGCATTCGTTTCTGGTGGACGGACGAAATGTCTTAAACAATAGACGCCAACGGTATCATACGGGGTTTTTTATCTAATTATTGCAGCGAATATATGGGTCTGCTCATATTGTCTGATCATGTAAATTGTAGCAATGTATCATTACATGTTTCAGAATTTTGCAACAATTTGTAATTTATGCACGATTTTTTGCGTTTGTTTGGTCGGTTCATCATATGTGAGTCACGTCTTGTTGTGTAGCGATTTTTTCTTACCCTGCTACTAATTGAAATGCAAGAGAAATTTTCCACATTTCTAAACCACCTTTCAGGACGTTAACTGAATGTAAACCGTCTTCTTGTCTTCTCGATGTTACACAAAAAACAGCCACAACCTCAGGTGATTTGTTGCGTTTACGAAAATTTTCAACCAAAATGTCTTGGAAAAGTAATGTTTCTGTTGATTGAGGTGATTCATGACTCACGGTTGCGTTTCATTTAAGATTTTCGTGTCGTTACAAGCTTGCCTGGTAGGTTTATCGCAGCGTTCGAGACGAGTTCACTTGTGTCGAAGAAAAGTGAAAGTTGTGTTGTACCCACCGCGGAGAAATTGAAGAGTAGTGAATAACGTGCAACTAAAGCGAAAATTATTAATGGTTACGTTTCATTTGAAGCGTTATAATTTAATTTTGATCGCTTTTAATAAATTTAATAAATTTTTTCGTGCTTTCATTAAACCAACTGGAGATATACCCAGTATGCAAATAAGTCAAGTCTCGATTAAACCGGGCATTTCAGACCTCTCTCTGTGGTCTTTAATATTCTTCTATCATAGTGTGTCAATGATATGCTTCTGACCCAGTAGCCAAACAACGATGCCATCAAAGCTTTCTAAGAATAATTAATTGAGAATTATTACTTGAACAGTTAGAAGAGAAACACGTTTAGAAATGCATAAGAGCCGCTTTCGAATGTCTACCTTTAACAAATCTCTCCTTGGTAAGGTCAGTGTTAAGGTCACCGATTCTTTTTTTTTTTTTGTTATCTGTGAAGTATTAATAGTTGGCCCCCAGGCTACCGATTAAATGAAAACGAATAGTTTTAGGATCATTGAATGTTGTAGGAAATGTTATTCATATTTACAAATTGTCCGTTTATGTAAATTTTTCACTTTGTCTTAGGATTAAATTAGGTGATTTATGTTAAGGAAAATTATCGAAAGTTCAGATGAATTAAAATGAAGCCGGTTTTAATCCTTTCTTAATTTCTTCAAGGATAATTACTTTTACGTGATTATGCAGTATTTGTAAGGGCATTTTAGTCATCTTTTTGGAGGATGAAGAAAGGCTACGCTGCTGTTCAGAAATAAACACATTAATTCGATTATATTTCAAGGTAATCAATGTTATTTTCGAATGATTGTGAACTTCCGATTATTTAGAATAAAAAAAATAATTAAATTGAATATAATAACTCAAGTTTTGACACTCGTCTCGAAAATATTAAAAAGAACAGCCTGCTTAAACTCATTCTACTTTTATGGAATTGATACTTGATTGCGTTTATACTGTAATTGTTAGTTACCAGTACACTATTACCTATATATGTATCTGCGTGTTATATTTTTTTATTTCTACTTCAATTAACACATTGCATTTTTATATAGTTATAAGTTTAGAATGTAATGAATAGAGGCCAAAAGTAGAAGCCTTGTAAGAAATCATAGGACATTACAAATAGACATCTAGTTTTTTAGATAAATATCGTCTTTTAGACAACAAAAAGAACTTTGTATGCATATTCCTGCAGTTTTAATACACTCAGTCTACTTGTGATTCTGTAAAATCGAAGAATGAAAAGGAGAACGTCCGTCAAAAGTGCACTACCACTTCTGGAATTATAATGAAGTAAACAAGAGCGAGTCCTTCAATCGTTGTTTTCGATATTTTAACTAATTTGGGCGTAACAAAAATCGAAGTGAAAGAATTTTCCACGAGCATCTGTGGTGTCAAGAGGTTTTGTTGCTGATTGCTCTTGTGAAGCCATACAAGACAGTACTACATAAATTCAAGAAAACATGTGGACCTTTTTATATTTTGCTTTAAAATTTCAATATATGTACTCTAAAAAAGCTCCATACGGATCAATCTGTGAAGAAACTAAAGCAGGAATTGAAAAATAAATGGAAATAAGAATTCATACTGTACACAATGTGAATTAGTTCCTGCCGCTCAGTTTTAAATGGCGTATGGTATGGAATGGAAGTATGGTGAAGTTGTATTAAAATTTTGACGTTTATCAGTAAAATACAGTGCGGAAATATTCATTTTAGTAAACAAAAATAGATGGATTAGATTTAAAAATGGAACCTTTAACAAAAACAAAAACTGCAGACAAGCAAAATGCGGCGGTAGTGAGTGCTCACTACCAATGACGTGCTTATGTTAAAAGGGGGTCAAATATAGCTAAAAACGGGCACCGCTGTCATCCTAAAGGAGTCCTTACACGATTACCTACTAATAGGATCTGGGTTTACTTTATTTTTGTATTCTCAAAATCCGTTTTGTTAGAACAATCACCACTTTTATTTGAATAAATTAAAATAAATTTTCTGTAATTTCCTAGTCATAATTGCACAAATTCGCTCTTATTTATAATCGTTTGATCGCTAGACTAAACTGCTCAAATTAGAATATAGATAAATCGCTGAGGCCAAGTGGTAAAAATCCAACTCACTAGTAAGAAAATGTAAGGTGGCCTGAAAATTCCTCAAAAGAGTTCTTGTATTCTTAACTAAATCCCTAAAGGGGAAACACGACGTGCAAATTATCCAAGAACAGACCAACATGACGTGTATACTAGATACGATCTTAGTGATCGTTTTAGTGACGAATCATTTTTATCTTTCCAGAGGTTCTTCATTCATTTCAGATTCTGGTATTCTATATTCCTAGTTAAAAATTTACATAACTAAACAAAATAATGCACATATACACAAATTTTTAAATCATTTTGAACTTCCTCTTATAAAGTAAGTGCATTCATCGATAAAATCCATTCAAGCCCCACAAAGTAACTTTTATACTCTATAAACTTCTGATATCACGACTTAAAAAAAAACTTGCCATACCACCGATCCCTTAACAAAAACCAAGTGTAATTAATTTCGAGTGTCATCGCTGCTGTAATGGCTCTACCTATTTTACATTATATTTACATTATATCAAGTTAAATTGGCAGTTTTATAAGCACAGGAATACATTTCAGTATAAAAATGCAAAGATATGTATTTTCATATTTCCACGTTTTTATCCATTACACACCATCCATCCATGTAATCGTCAAAACCGGCTCACTTTACACTTACGACCTTCGCCAAAGTCAATAGCAAGAGCTTCAATCAAAGGTTGATTAGTTGTTGACTTTTTTATTCAGGCGTATTTTGATTGATATACGAAAAGAATAGAGCAATTCAATTCTCCTTTCCTTCCCGATTGATCTATTCAAAACACAAAACATCTTTTGAACAATAGTACTAAACCTGTCGAAACTTTTTTTTGACAAACTCAATCGCGGCATGCTCAATAGCGAACATGCATACGTAACGAGTTCTAAAGAAACATTGAATTATTTCGCCCATGTTTTACTCTATAATTATAAACATTGCTCATACTGACCTTTTCGTCTCGGCTTAGGAATTCCCACATCGGAATAGCTGAGCCAGAGCACGAACTGATTATGCCGCAAACAATTAGAACTGATGCTGCAAATTTGACTACCATTTTTACTTCAATTCACAAAACACTTGTTTTTAACAGAACGAACGAAAAAAAAATTCACTGCTTCCAAAAACACTTGACTCAAATGAAATCCGAAAATATTCTAAGCCACTTTCTAGAAATTGATTGCAAACTTTTCACTTTAATCTGCTCGCAGCAAAAGCTTAAACTTTCTTAAAGAAAATTTCTCCTCAGCTTCCTCTGAAGCAATGGTGCGCACACGAGATCAATTTTTTTCTTTACTGTTTTTGCTGAGACCTCTATTTTTTATTTTCTTTTGCACTTTCTTACAAATTTCTTCTCTTATCTTTGCTTGTTTTGTTTATATTCTTCGCCTCGATCAAACGAGTCTTATACGACTTATGCTGTGCACGTCTCAATATAGACTGAGCTGATCATCTCTGAGCTTCAAGGGTATATATACGAGTTATCAAAAGTAGTGACGTCATAACATTAGCGACTCTTAGACGCCAATATGAACCAAAGTGACCGATGTAAGATTTTTTCCAGTATTTTTTTTCTGCCTTAATTGAATACCAAAACGAAGATGAGTAACTAATACTGTGGCCGAGAAATGATCTCGACAATGATCTTGTCTTGTTTAAGGCATCTGTATGTGTTCGTGTGATCGATTAATCGCTATGTCGAGATTCATCTGAACAACGCCAGTTTGCTGCTGTTTACCTTTGTGGATTCTGCTTTTTTTCGTTTGTAGTTTTTGTGATCTTTTTGAAATTCTCTTCTGATTCTTGAGTTTTATCAGATAAAAAAAAAGTGTCATCAAATACCCGTGCCAACAGGAATCACAGTTTTTGCACCAATTTGGGAAAGTTTGGATGCGTCAGATCCGCTATTGTTGTTTATCCCAAGCTTGCGACACGTTTTACATTCTTTTAAAGAAAATAAGGACGTTATTGTGGATCTTTTGCATACCTTTTGAGGACGACTTTTAACGTAAAAAATGGTCACTTAATAACAACACATCGAAGAAATTAATTTTAATTGCTGTTTTTTGGTCACATGCACATTTTTCAAGAAGATTAATGAAACACTTAATATTTTTGAATATGAAAAATCATTTGCATTTTCTACAACAAAATATTTTCTGAACATATGACAGACATTCTCACAAAAATAAACCTTACATGCTACATCCCACCTATTCTCTAAATTATAAACAAATTTTTTAAATGTCGTCAAACTAGTTCCTCCCCCCATTAAAACTGACCGTTAAGTAATACAATTTGGCTGCACGAAGTGGGGATGTTCAAAACAAAGTCTAGCAGCCAATGACAAGTCATGGCTTTAGAAAATTTCTCCCAAATTTTGTTTGTTGCATAACAATAATTTCTGTTGACCAAACACCTCTAGAAGAAAGTTATTACGTCAGCAATTATGTATATTTTGTTTATAGTTTTTATAGCATAACAGCGCTGTAAATGAGTCACCAATTTTAAAAAGCACCGGTAACGGAGGAAATCCCAACAGTTTGACTCTTCGAATCTCCGGATGTGGTGTAACAATTGATGTTTAACGCGTTATTGAAAACAAGATACATACTCTTCTAATTATCTGAGTGATCAAGATTAATTCGGTATCAGAACTGCCAGATTGAAGGTATTGCCACGGAAAAAATAAAAATGAAAATGTTGTGATTTCTCCCTTTGCGGGATTTGCCTTCACTAAAAATTTATGATTTTCTGCGGGTGTTTTTAAAATTACCACTTTTCTCATGTTAAATCTTTATACAGTTTCTATCTACAGACTGAATGTCTGAAACCTCTAATCATCTGTCTCATCAAGTCTGTAATTGTACAGTTCCCTGAAAGTTTTTTAGCTACGACTCTTTTATTGCTTTTTCATTGCCTCTAACTAACTCCTCATCGATGGCCTGTGACCACGTATTATGACTGATATTCTTCCTAGATATGTTGCGTATGGGAATTTGCAAGGCTGCCAAATCAGCCTGAGATGGTAATGTGCCTCTGTGTAGCTCATGGCCGTGCAGGCCAGAGCGGAGGCTCAAGCGAGCCTCATGCTCTAGGCTGAGCTAGCCCAGAGACACGACGGAGGAAGGCATGTGGCGGAGCGGCATGCTTGTGTGGCCAGCATATGCGGAGAGTGTGGGGTGGGTTCACCCAAAAACCGCCGCCTTCTCCACATCCCCAGCAGCAGAAAAGAGATCATGCCGGATAAGAAAGGCAGAGGATCAGGATTGGGATCGGGAAAGGAAAAGGACAAGGAGGCAAAGAAGGTGAAGATCTGAATAAGAAAGAAAAAAGGAAATAAAACAAAAAGGTGAATCGGCGAATCTGGTGGCTGCGCGGTCCGCATCCCTACATGCGAGCGTGGGGGGTCTGGGGGTGTTGGCTCCCCCTTCTGGGCCAGTGCTCCATTCACCCATGCATTCTAGTAGCCTGGATGTTTCGTCAGGATGCCCTAGTACTTGCGGAGAGAGAGAGAGAGAAGTGTAGGCCTTCAACCCATTAGAGGAGTCCTACCCCAACGACGATCGCCGCCCTGTAGAGAGAGAAGAGAACGGGAGAGTGAGGAGAAGAATAAACGCGCTTATTTTCCCTCCATTCGCTCTATTTTATTGAGTAAGTAATGCAACCATGTATACATTCGAAATTGTCCTAACAAGCAACATTATAATTCTCTGGTTTAAAATTATAGGTCCCTGCGACTAATGCTATACTGCTAACCTGAATTAGGAAAAGGATCGCTCAATGAGAATTAACATACCAAAACTAATGGGCTAATAACTCTAAATTCACACTTTCACCTACTAAAGACGATGAAGTAGGGGCCGCTGCCTTTAATATGCAGAAAATGCCACAACAAGAGAAAAAGGGACTCTGTAGTAGATCCCAGCAACGAAGAGGAAAGGACGGATGCGCATCCCCTTAGGCTTCGGCTATGGGCGAACATCCCAACAATAATCCACAAATTTTTGCAGGAAGGGCACCCTTGTCTCCGTCGACATTGTAGAACTCAAGAAGGTCTGTCTTTTGTAAGACTTACAAGGAACATCACTTAGATGTCCCCCTCCGATTCCTTTCATTTTCACATATGTTGTAGCACTCGAAAAACTAACCAACATGTATTTTTTTATATCTGCGGAAAAACAGTTTAAAGGGGTGAAAACCACCCTCAACAACTTCAGATATTTTTGAGTACTATGTTCACTTAACAACCTGTAACATTTTTATTGCACGCCCTGTAAAACACAATTACATATCGTTGGATAGGGAACTTCTTGCCTTTTTCAAAAAATCCTCAACTGCCCCTCTGCCTCTCCTTTATCGCAAGGTCTAGAATTTCAATCTTGACAAATTGGTAAAATCATTGGTTATTTTTCAGATTTCACTGAATTTCCCGCCAAAATACCCCATTAACGTACAGTTTTTAACAAGATTTTGGATTCTTTAGAACTTGCACTAAAATTTTATATAAAACATCTACTGCTGTAGGTCGTTTTCGAAATAAACATGATTGTCTAGGCCATATTTCCAACACTTTTGTATGAAATTTACAGAAAAGTCTTTCATTCTTTTTCTTGTTTTATTTTGTTGCAAATTTAATAAAATAAAAAATAATAAATCACCTTACTACAGATAAGAACAAAATGAATAATATGAAATTTACAAATTTATTGAAGCAGAAGTCGAGCCTTGAGTCCTTTTTTATTCCTTTGCCAAGAGTCATCTTAGCTCCTAAGCTCCTAGGCCTCTTGTTATTTTTAGCATTTGCTTATAGATATACTAAGCCATGCTACCCTTAGGGTAGCCTGTAACTGCCAATCTCCTGTTCTTCAAGGCCAGGTAGTCCTTTTGTGGTGATATCCGAAGCTACTGTGCCCAGTAGTCAGAGAAACTAAACATCTGACTGTTCCTCGCTTCATGCTTAGAACTCTTCTCTTGGTCGTTCCACACAACAGCGTACATAATTCCTTTCTTAGCATGTCGGCAAGTTCTCATATTTTCCCACCGATTATAGTATTTTTTTATGACCCATCAAATCCAGACGTCATTATTTCCAGAAGGGTTAAATAATTTTTAATGCAAGTGATAAATTATATCAAAGTTCAAAACAAAAGACTGGAATTTACCTAATTATAATTCACAGCTCTAAAAATAAAGATCGGGAAACCTATTAAAATTTCTATAAGTTTTTACTTTTTGTCACCCGGTTCATTTAAATGTCACCACGGCAAAGCGGGGGTGACTTTATGAGTTAATTTTAGAATGAAATTTTAAATTACTTAGTATCAGCCTGCGAATTTTTGATACAAGGTAAGTCCGAACGCTATGTGGCACGAAACCAGTCAATTAATTTTACAAGAGTTGCTTAAGATCTAATACGCAGTAGTGGCTCAAAACTAAAGGACAATTCAATTTGTGTAGTAATTAATTATGCAAAGAGCAAAAAAATGTGTTACGCAAATTCATCAGAAGTTGTAGACTACTTAAATTCGGCATAAATCATCCAGGCAACGTCTGCGTTTTGATTTACAAATCAAAAATCAGAACTAGTTCTTTACAGTCTTATAATATTTCAATAAATTGTTATTATAAGTTCTCTTGCCGGATACTCGTCAGGCACTTCCTGCCTCTTCCTTGTTTTGCTCCATAGCATTAAAGCAAAACAAAGCTATTCATAAATATTTAGGGGATAGTGATGAATAATATTGATTGATCAGAAAAGTGGTGCAAAAAATAGTCAAGTTGTTAGGTGAGGAAAATAAACAACATTCCAGACCAGCCTAATAAAAATTTTGTGAATATAAATAAAATTCGAGACTTTTATTATTTGTTTTCTGAAAAGGGGGTGTTATTCAAGGAATGAGGGGAATTTTTTTATAAAAGTAAAACTGTTAAAAAGCAATAACTTTCCGGTTTGTGTACTTGGGTAAAAACCCATAGAATATTGGGATTTTTAACTTTTTCACATTTCTCATAAAATCTTGTCTAGTCACAATCACGTCACATATAAATCACAGATTACAACATAATTTTCTGTTAGTAAATCAATTCATAATTTGTATACAAAAATAGTGATTTTGTATTACTTGAGACACAACTATGATATTTTCAGAAAATTTACTATTTCCTAATCTATGGATAACATTATAGTATAGTGGCTCAAAAAAAGGTCAGCCTTCAGGAAAGTGGTTCAAAAACATATGACAATTATAATTATTATTGTACACACACAAGCTCAAAGGTACTGCAGCAAAAGTTTTTTCTGCCTCCAAAAGTTGTTTTAAAGTTTGCATATATTTTGAGCTTACTATATAGTTACATTTCGATTTTTACTGAAATTGAGAAATGTGACTTAAACCACTTTCAAAATAAACGGCTCATATATACCTCCGAATTTAAAACGCTAATATCTTGTCAAGCACCGTGTATACAGATTAAGAAAATACATCTGTAAAACTAAAGCTATGCTTTTTTTACTGGTGTTAACATACGAACACAAAACAGAAAAAACGTGTTGTTTTTCTTGTTGTTTTTCGGTTTGCGGTCCAGTTCTTGAAAAATAGGTCGATGAAGGTGTTTATTTTCATTTTGTGCACTGAAATTGATCCCTATGCGAATATTCTGAATCGCAAACTTTTTTCTTTCTTTTAGTAAAAAGCTATCAAATTGGTAGCGTCCTGTGTTTCAACCAGCAGATGGACAGGCATTAACTTCCCCAAAAGCAATGATTATGATTGCAGATAATATTTCAGCTAGATCTGATACGAAAATGAGAGAAGATAGCGGCACAAGCTAAATTAGTGCACATATATCAACATTTGCTGCATAATCTGAGGGTTCAAAATTCTTAGGTCTTTCAAGAAGCATTAGTGTAGCTGTAATTACTCCAGATCTTATCATATATCTTTGTCCGCATTTATTACCGCAAATGGTTTTCTAAGACCTAAGTTTGAAGAAAGTTCGAAGGATTACATCCCTAAGTTCGCATAAAATAAATAGTGGCAATATAACTGTTTTATTTAAGTTAAAACCCATCCCGCCCACACCGGTGATCGAGCGCACTCAGGAGCACATCTGCAGATTTCCACCCATGTTGACGTGGGTTCAAATCCTGCACAAGACACGTCGATTTATTCGGGTACCTGTGGTTGAGGCAATTCTACTGGTAAGGTGTTGCACAGTAATAATTCCATGCGCACTTGCAACATTTGTCAGGTTAAAATTTCCCAATATCCCTTTCCCTAATTTCCTTCCGCCTAAGCTGTGTTGTGTGCATCATAGGATTGTCTACCGGGCTTAGGTAATACCTTTAAAAAAAAACCCCCAAATAACCATTAATTTTCCAGAACTGAACTTTCGAAGGTTTTTCGAGGTTTGTCTTACAACTTGTAATCATTTTGTATTTTTATGCTAATATTAATACTTGTACATGGTTCATATACAGTTAAGCTATTAAACAAGATCAAACACAAAGCCTGTAAATTTCAGAGTTCATTTACTAAAAGTTAAGAATCTTGTCTTGTAAATCATTTTGTGGAAGAAGAAGAAGAAGAAGAACCGCAATTTTGGAGTTTCTTGTTAATATAATTTCTCCTAGCCCCTAATCTTGAAATTGTATCATACAGAATGGGACACCAAGTATAATGTAAATGCAAATATGTATATATTGCAAAAAATTCTAATTGGACAAAAAACTAACAAGTCCTCCAAAGTCTTAAAGATATGCTAGAAATTGTTAAATCTTATCTGTGTGAAAACTCTTAACTCACCTTCTTGTTCAGCACAAATGGTTTATGTTGATGGAATTTGGGAAACCCCCAGAAATCTATCATTCCTTGTTTTAATCTCTAGATTAAAAGTTCTATCAAGCTTAAAATCCCACTTTTTCTGTTTCTACTTTCATAAGTTGCTAATCTTACTGGAATTCTTAAATAACGACGACAGATCTCCGCGAATTAATTTGATATTCATCAAAATAGGCAATGATGCAAGTCTGCTTTCACATTTCTTTCCACAGATTCCAAACAAATGATGATCCTAAATTGTCTGATCATGTTATTTTTCCAAAACTGTGTAAGCAACAACATACAAAAACAGCAATAAAAAATATTACAACAAAAAATAACACTTAAAACAGGTAGAGTTGGTTCTTGAAAGCCGTCCGCAGAGAATCAATTCCGTTTCCTTACGTTGCTTGATCTTAGCTGGCTGAAATTTTACGTAATGCGATCGAAAGAAAACATGAGCACCAGCCTGGACAAATTTCGTTAATTTGCATATTACTACTTTAGGTTTTTTGAGAAGTGCTTTACGTAAGAGTTCTAGATATTCTACGGAACAGATAGCCGCAAGCGAACTGTACCCGTACTCGGTACGGGCATCATGACATAGAATTCATTTAATAGGCCACAAACCGGAACTTTAACACAATCTTTTTACATGTCACATTTCTGATGATCATCTTTGCATATGAAAGGTATCTATAGATGATATCTGATTTGACCTAAATCCACGATCTTGGACTCTTAATTGCAACTAATAAATCAGGCAGTTTGCCTGTAAAGCAAATAGATTCAAATAGTTATGTAGTGTGATTATTTGAATGTACGGCTTCGAATATAAATACTTCATCTATTTATCTCTGAAGTTCTCATTAAATCATGTTGTATCGTCTCTTTTCTCAGAAATATTCTTACTTAAATCTTTTGGAATTTTTATGAATTATGTCATTTGATTCTTATCTCTATAAATTATGATAATTTATCCAAATAAAGTTTGAATTCTTGACTACTGGAAATGGGATTTCCATAGTGAGATGCGTAAGTAGACTATACAAAAGAATTTTTTTTGTCTTTTTTTGTCTCTTAATCAAGACGTTGTTTTTTTCAATACGCCAGAAGGTAGGGGTGGTGCTTTTCACAGTATTTTTAAAAGTGGTGATGGCCTTGAAATTTAAAGATTGCAAATCAAGAAGACGGAAACCAAATTAGGGAAAAAATAACTTTCAAGCAGGTTATAAAAAATCCAATTGCTTTTACTACATCTTGCCCTCTTCTTTCGCCTTCTCAAATACAATTTCAAAATTAGAATTATGTGCCTTCTGATTCCGATAGCTGTTCGTGAATAGCTCGACATTCAACTACAGCCTGTAAGATTTTTATACCAACGAGTCAGGATTCCGATCCAATAAAAACAAGCATGAATTGTCTCACCTGCAATCAATAGTGGGTGGTACATTCTTTAGATTCACATAGGGATTTTCGAATTGAAGGCTTATTATGTATAAACTATTTTTTCTAAGCCTGAATATTATCAGCAAGAGGGACTCTAGATTGGATTTTTTCCATATATAGGAATACTAGCAATCGACTGGTTGCAATTATGTATCTGCGATAATAAACTTTATGGTGGCTTTCAATAACTATAGCTGAGTTCTAATTTTTTCTTAATAAACTAGCACGGGGAACTCGCTCCAGCTCTTATCATCCCTCCCTTTCTCTATAGCAGCTTGGAAGTTATGACAGCTCTCATTAACCAGTTAGTGAGGAAGAATTTCGATTTTACAGAGTTAAAGTCTTTTTTGAACGGTTTTAGTAATTTATATTTCGTACCAAATTTTTTTATATATATTTCTATTGATAATTGACATAATTCAATGCTTTTATTGTTTTTATGTAAAATGTGTACTTCTTAAATAGATTTTTATCCACTATCTAAAAATTGTTTCAAATTTTAAATTTGACACTCCGTCCATTTATATTGAAGCGTCAGTGATCTTGCCATAGAGAGTGTTCGTACCATGTCCGGATTATTTTGCATTGTTTATATACTTTCGTATACGAAAAAAGAAAAGAGTATTAATTGAATTCGGATTTTAGAAATTTTAGAAAATAATCCTATCTCTTATTAAAGCCCTCAGAAAGCAAAAAAAAATTGGAAATAATTTGAAGATGGAATTAACTAGCGAATTGCAACTTTAAGTAAGCTAATAATGGACAGGATCTTTAGATGCACATTATTGAGTGTCCATGAGGAAAAAGGGATGGTTAATAATGATTGATCAATCGCATCAAATAGCTTTGTTAATGTTATAAATTAAATTTCTTTCCGGATGTATATTGTATCTGAGTCTCCTTACCGTGCCACTCCTAGAAGATTTGTAATAAAAAAGTTTAGAAGAAGTATTATTAAAATTCCTCGCTTGACTTTTAGATAAAAGAGGTTTTACGATCAAATTTGCTTACCTCTGTCCAAAAAATATATATATATATGTTAGGGTTGACAGATTGTAAAGCACGAAAGTGGCTCAGTATATAGAATATATTATATGTCAGGAATTTGTAACTTACACATAATTGGGGAGATCACGAATTACAAGACCGCATATCATCACTGGCTATGGTCTACACAACTACGCCTTTCCAGAGCTTACGACAAGAATGTAAGCCAGTTAAGGGTATACAAAGAAGATCACCTTTCACATCGTCCAACGTACGAGGGTTTTTGGAACTACTAACACAAGATCATCCGACGAGGCGAAACTCCACCTCTGATACTCCAATCGAAGTATTACAATCACATAATTAATGTCAGCATATTGGTCATCAGAGATGCAAACCGTGTTTTCGAATACCTTCTTTATCTGAAAAATACTTTAGAACACTTCAGTTTCGAAAACCTCGATAAAAATGGTAAACAACACACGAGTTCGTCCTTCTATACATTGTTAGTCAATTTGAGCACTGGAGTGAACCAAAAATCGTTCATTTGCTACCTATTAATACGAAAACAATATAGTAATTTTAAAATACAACAATGTTTGTTTTTTTAGTCAGTAGACGAGACACGCGTTAAAATAATAAGTTTAAAAAACAAATTATTTACTTAAGCTGATATATCTGGAAAAGCATAACAGCTAGGTACCAACTTTGTATTTTGTATTTTTTCTAAAATTTATTGAAAAAGAAGAAAATGTTCCACGTTTGAAAGGCAATGTTCATTGAGTGGAAGCATAATGTATAAATGAGGTTGACACCTAAATGAAGTCTAATCAATTACCTGTACAACTAGATCCATTAGTTTTCCGTATATTCAAGGGTTCCGAAGTTATGATTTAATACGTACTTGTAGGTAGCGACTCGGACGCAATTTCTTTAAGACACCATATCTCAGTGGGTATGGCAGATGGATCTCCCCTCGATCCCACACAATTTTTTTCTTAGAATGAACCAAGTAATTACCCTTTAAAGGATTAGCATCTGAAACCGAGACACCTTGTATAACGTGCCAAACATTTTTTTACTATATTTTTGCGCACGCTAATCACAAACGTACAGATTTCTTGAAATCACAGGAATTTCTGAAATAATTTCAGCATCATTCAAACGTGAAACAATATTGTTGGTATTTGTCCCAATCAGGACCGGCTCAAAATCTAAAAAGGCAGAATATTTTTTTCTATCGGACGAGTAAGAACGAGTTATTATGCGATCCATCCACAATACAGCCATGACCTTCCATTTAGCCACTTTTTGTGCTAGACTAAGCAGTACGAAATCTCTATGCTTTTATCCAAATTCGCAAATGGCCATAAACCATGACCTGACGCAACATCCTGACATTGAATGTGAGTAAATATAATGTTTTGAATTTTCCAAGTCTATTCATGAATTCACAAAATTGGTTTTTGAACATCACGCAACGTCCACATTAGTAGTAAAATGTATTTTTTTATCGTTCTCTGTAAAACGTTTAGTTTTATGCACAAATCTAAACAGGTGTTCTTGCACCTTTTTCTGATTTACAAGGTGGATAATAGCCGTAAGTATATTTCTTATTCTGCCTCATGTGATTTGTAATAATTTCCTTGTGAAATTTGTGACCACTCGTTGTAGTGTCTGTGCCAGGCAAATCGATCGGCGCACTGACGATGATCAAGTTGACTGGCTGTGATCGAAACAGTTTCTTTTCAGCTGGAAAGAAATTTTCTATTCATATGGACGTTTTTCAAGTGTTCTTCGAAGTGAATTTTATTTCAAATTTTAATTCAATTTAAATGTTTGCGTCCACCAAGTACCTCCATCTTGTGTTCAATTGCAATTTTTTTTCCTGTCCAACATTGGCGAACTAGTTTCGCTATGTATGTATTTATACTAAAATTCTAAGATATTTTACTAGCTGCAATATTATAATCTGATAGCCTCTCACCCCTCCTAAATTTAGCATTTATATGCCATATAAAGAACGTGAAGTAAAGCGGATAAAGCATACTAAATCATTGTATTTGAAAGCCTGGGAATACAACTTACCTGAGAAAACTCAAACTGGTGTTTCCGACAAACCAATTTTCAAACGACGATATTTTTTCTATTTCCACCTTATTTATTTCTATTGTCACATTTTTTCTTTTGTTTACGAAAGAAAGGCTAAATAACATAATCTTAAAAACTTTAACAGAAAATCTAATTTCCAAATGTTTTGTTGTATTTTTGTATTGTGCTTGAGCCAATTCTACTTCCCAATACAAAAAACTTTTGGAGTTATAGTAAAATAATTATTTCATTTTGTCTTCCTAAAAATTACTTGTACCTAAAATGAGCTGAATGGATTATCCTACCCTTTTAGACGTTATTATAAACACACGTTTAATTCAGCACTGAAAGAAATTTGAAATTTTATTTAACCAGAAAACTACACCCTACAGCTTACAATTCCCCTTCAAAATGAACAAAGTACTAGACCAGGTGAAGTAAGCAAAGCTTCACATATTAACCACAACAAGAGACTGCTAGAATACCTTAAAAATATGCTAGTTGCCAGTGATTTGACGTTTACCGGCTGAAGGAATGTCAACGAAACGAGCTAAATCCTAAAGTAGCTGAGGTATTTTATATCCGAAATAGGTCCAGTTTTTACCAAACATACGTGTTAAGTTAAAATGTCGGGGACCTTTGCATTTTTAAGGCACAAGCCCATTTTGTACATAAGTATAGCAGGCACTGCAGTAGGAATTGGATGCATTGTGAAGTAAAGTTTCCAAATTTGGTTATTAAATTAATAAATTTTTTAGCTTTACTCGATTTTATGCAGGGATAATATGCAAGGTGGACAGTTTAAGAATCCAATTAAAGCCGATGGGAAGATCTGCATTGTAACTGGTGCCAATACAGGAATAGGAAAAGAAACTGTTAGGGAATTAGCGAAAAGAGGAGCTCACGTTTATATGGCTTGCCGGGATATGCAAAAATGCGAGGAAGCCCGAACAGAAATTGTCCTGGAAAGCAAGAACAAATACATTTATTGTAGAGAATGTGATCTGGCTTCCTTCGAGTCCATCCATAAATTTGTAGACACGTAAGCAAGCTCTTATGTCATCCAGTGAATTTCATAAAGAATTTATTTAGTTTTAAATCTGAGCAGAATCGTCTTGATATCCTAATCAACAATGCGGGTGTAATGCGTTGTCCACGTTCCTTGACTAAGCAAGGTATTGAAATGCATTTAGGCGTTAATCACATGGGTCACTTTCTCCTAACTAATTTATTGTTGGATACATTAAAAGTATAATAGACTAATATTTGAAATATGTATTAACACGCATGTAATCTGTAGAAGTCAGCTCCCAGTAGGATTGTAGTTGTTTCCAGTCTGGCCCACACTAGAGGAGACATAAATGTGACGGACCTTAACAGTGATGTAAAGTACGACGAAGGCAAGGCATATAGTCAAAGCAAACTAGCGAATGTGCTATTTACAAGGGAACTTTCTAAGAAATTGGAAGGTTCAAGCCACTGGCCGCTCGAAATTTAAAGATTTCGAAATATTTTAAACCATGTCCATTTTAGGAACCGGAGTCACTGTCAATGCTCTGCATCCAGGCGTAGTGGACACAGAACTCACCAGACACATGGGATTATTTAATAGCTTCATATCAGGGTAAATATGTTTACATTTGATTTTGGAGGATTTTACAACCCTGCACTTTTAGAATAATTGTTAAACCGATTGTTTGGCCTTTTCTTAAAAGTCCAAAGTCTGGGGCCCAAACAACTTTATATGTAGCTTTAGAACCGGAATTGGAAAAGGTATCAGGATTATATTTCAGCGATTGTCAAGAAAAGGATGTGGCAGATGTTGCGAAGAATGACGACCTTGCAAAATGGCTTTGGGCTGTTAGTGAGAAATGGACAAAAGTCAAGTACGATCCGATTGTAAAAAAAACTATAGCTCAGAAGTAATAGAGAGATCAAAGAAATTTAAAAATCGTGTTTAATTCGGAAGTTTGTGTGTCCTTTAATTGTACGTCCCAATGAGCATTTATCATCCCGTAATCCTCTAGCCGTGGTTGTGTAGGTCCTTTTTATACCCTAGATGTAGGGTACTATAAGTTTAAGCAAACGTTTGTAACGCATAAAAATATTCACGATACACAGAAATTAACTATATGGCCATTAATGGGAAAAGAAAAGAAGTCGTTTAATAGATGTCCGTCTGTCTGTCTGTCCACGCCTTATCTCCAGAACGCCTTAAGGTAGAGAGTTAAAATTTGGTACATAGATACCTTATTAAGATTGGAAGATCAAGTTCATGAATGGGCCACTTTGGACAACTCCTTTATAGGGTTGCCATATGAAACCTATACCAGCTATATCAAACAAAAAATCGATATTTTTCTTCTGAAACGAGAACGCTTCGAGGCAGATGGAAAAAATTCGGCACACATATACTTTAGTAAAACCTAAATATTTAACAGAAAATTAACCAAATCGGGCAACTATTTCAGAGGGTTGCCACATGAAAGTTTTATTTTTAAAGGCCGGAAATGTAAATTTTTTTCAAAAGTTTTTGCAGTCGTCATGAAAATATGCATATATAGGTTTTCGAGGTCGCTGATTGCGAATCCAGAGTCGGATTTCTTTAATTCAAAATGGCATGCTGGGCTTAATAAGGCAAAAATCCGGGAAAACATATCCGCAGTGTGATCCCCAGCTGTGCTCATCGAAGTAAGCTTATAATTCAAAATGGAGAAGCGGAAGCCTTAATAACAATAAAATTATAACTCCGAATGGTTTCTTAATAATCTGCGATCTTTAAGCTGTATTTTTTATAAAAAGTAAATTGCGGCCTATTTATTACCAAATACACAAAGCCTCATAACAAATATATTAACACTCAAATATAATTAGGTGCAAACGGAAAATAATAAGTATAATTTTAAATATTTATTTATTATAGTAAACTTGCATAAAATCCAATAGCATATGAATTTTATCTGTTTTGACAGTTTGAAGTTTATTCACAATATAATTCCTGCCAAATTCTCGAGAGAATTTAAATTTTCCTGAACTACAAAAAATTCTATTTCAACTAGTTCCAAAATGATTTCAAAAAAATTCTGCGGTGTTATATCAAACAAGTTTGACCAAACGGAAAAGGGAGAAAAACCAGAAGCTTCGAATGATACAATTCAATTTTGCGACTTGGAGCGTGAAACTCATTTATTGACCAACGAAACCGAAAATCTACAAAGTGAATTTCAAATCAAAGCTGCGGGAATGAATGATTGGCAAAATCAAGTGATAAAGAATTTCAATGAGGTAAGGATTCTATATTATTATATTAGCAATAACTTATTACATGATTGCTAAGTTAAAATTGTAATTTTCTCTCAGATCACATCAATTGCTGAAAGAATAACATACATGTATACTGTTTTGGAAGAAGTAGAGAATATATCAAAGTGTATAGAAGCAGATCTCGCCACTCTAGAATGTATTTTAAGTAATGCGTCTTCGTGCAGGGAAGATATAAACCCTTCTACCGCTGAGCGTCAACGTTATGCAATGTATCAAATACTTTTCAATATAGAATGCACAATGCGGCAGACTAAGGAAAAAGTAGACGAAATGATCTCACTATTGACACTGAAACGGGGCTCCACCATGGCAAGTTTTCTATTCAAATACTTTTCAACTACGTGTAATTAGGATCGGTTTACAAAATTCACAACGATAATTGAGCCATTTTTAAAGTGGTCTAAATCCACATTCAACTGCAATAAGCACAGCACAAATATATTTTGAAGGACTCAAATAACACTTACATTTCAGTTTTTACTAAAATTGAAAAATATGGCTTACGCTGCTTTAGAAATAAAAAAGCGGCTCAATTATCGTAAATCACTTTCTGTAATCTATATATTAATTATACAAAGAAAGCTCCCGGTTCCATATTTCAGCCACTTTTTTTATATGGAGTTTCATCGAGCTTTTCTTGAAATTTTATAATGGCAACACTGATCCGCACCAGTGCAGGGTTGTGTTCATTACTTTGGGGTTGCGTTCCTGGGTAACTTTGGTGTTAAGTTCGGTGTTTGCCACCGATAAGTATGCAATACATGGATTTATTGGAACTTTTTTCATTTCATTATTCTGCATGGCAAAATATTTTGCAAGTGTCTTTTTATTGCTTCCTTTCATGGGAGGATTAGGCCTGCAGGGGACACCTCTGAAAAAAACGCGCTTTGAAATTTAAGGTGCAAATTGAGGGAACATATAAAAACGTTATGTCGCTCATATACCTTCAATTTGTGCAATTGCACAGCGGTCTCCTAGTTCTTAGTAATTGACATATATTTTGAAGACTAACGAGAATTCAGACATCCACGTACGTGAAGAAACTCAGAGGTGCTATGAGCCTACAACTTCCTAATTTAACCACATTGGGTGAAAACATTTAGCAAGGCTTTAGTGGCTACTGTCTAAAGCGG
>QYTT01095298.1:102680-113772 GCA_006980735.1 Dasypogon diadema
GTTCACGCCGGCACTTTCTTAAGAGAGCTTTCTCATATTGTATTTAGTTTATCATGTAATTTTCTCTTAAAGTTCTCGCGTGTACCACCGGTGGTACATGCCGGCGTGAACGTGTTAAGGTTTGAACTTTATCTAAAGCTATGCACACGAAACGGTTCATCTTGAACGAAATTTTTTCGCTCGCATTGGTATCAACCGATATACTTTAGAACAATATTTGAAACGCTATGATGATTCGCTGGAATAAACACAATGAAAGGAGTTTGCGGACGTAAACATTTTAAATTAAATTGAATTTAAATATACTTGAGAATGATCTACTAGAACAGATAATTTTTCTTTTTCATTGAAACAAGGAAATTGTTTTGTCGCAGAAAGTCAGCTTGATTTTTATTATGTACGGAGCAGCTGAAAGAAAAAGCGATTTCTTAATGCTGCTGCTTCTGGAGAGTTAAAAAATCAGTTTTTCTTCAAATCACATCTAATACATATTTTAAATTAGTTTTGAAAATTCGAGCTTTTTTGGTTCGGTAAAGCCAGTATTTTTAATTTTTCGGTTAATTGTCTCGTAGAGAAAAATTCGGATTTTTGTCACAAACTCGTCTATTCTTCTTACCTTTTGCCTTGAATTTTTACTCTTGTCAATCCCATTCCTACAAGATCGTCAACGTTCCCGATCGTCTGGCAATAACTTATCCAGCTTTTATGGAAAAATGGTGGTATATTTCGCTGCCACTGTAACTGTCATCATTTTTGATGAGTAAATAAAAACAATTTTAAAGTGCTTCTTTTATTTCGTACTCATTTGTATCAGATCATATGCCCTCGTTAGCTGCCAGAAGTAGGCTAAAAATTTGCACAATATGCAGATGTAAACTACTTGAATACTCATTTACCCCACACAAATTATGTTTAATCACGTAAAACAAAAACGAGAAGCGCATCCAAGTATTTTTTATTTGCTAGCAATTCGCTGGCTATTTTCATCTTAAAAAATTACTTTTCACAGGACTTAAAACAAATAAAAATTTTTTCTAATATAAGTCCCATCAAGTGTTTTTCCGTTCATTTGATAATACTAATCATTTATGATTTAAACTTTGGTTTGGGCAGCATTTTCATTTAATCACCCCCTTGTCAGAATATCAATAACTAAATTTGTTTGTTACTTCATATTACAAACGCATAAATAAAGTGATGTTGATATTCCTTGAATTTTTGTGTATATGCATGTGTGTACATATTTGAATGAACTATGGCCTAGCATTTCGGCGAAGTCAACTTTTTATTGGAAT
Organism: Dasypogon diadema; assembly: GCA_006980735.1. Taxonomy (NCBI): domain Eukaryota; kingdom Metazoa; phylum Arthropoda; class Insecta; order Diptera; family Asilidae; genus Dasypogon; species Dasypogon diadema. The sequence goes on from QYTT01095298.1 coordinate 103,976, forward strand.
CTTATCATGATCAGGTAGTGGTGTGAATATTTGACAAGATTTAATGTTTAAAATCATAACAACAATGACAATCAGCTTGGTTTGTTGTAATGACTTGCTCTGTCTTCTGCAAAAAAACTTTTACTGTACGATGGACTTTTAAGTAAAATAATAAACACATTTGTCCGCAATGTATTTTCATCTTATATTTAACAAATTATGCATAAAATATAAGAAAATTAAAAACATGAGTGACGTTAGCTTTGAAATAAATACACAAAGTAAAGTATGTTATTTAGAAATTGTAACAAAAATTTATTTAAATTTAATTGTTCCCAGATTTATGGATATCAAACTTCTTTCCAGGTCCTATATTGGTAGATCAGCTTTTCCATTTGGTAACGTCAAAATTTCCTCAAGAGCAGTGGTTTAAAATGTTTAAGACACCAAGTGATTTAACAACTTTTCTAAGGATATTTTCTGACTGTTTTCACATACAATCAAATCTAGTCACACTTTTACAAAAGCCAAAACTTTCTGATTCACACATTCAACAAGCGCAAGCGAAATCTCGTGATCAGTATAATGCGATGAATAACAACAATAACAGTAGCTCTAATAACTATCAAATTAACCGCACTTCATCACCAACAATGAAGAATAATGCAATCACAAATTCGAATAATAGCTATAACAATAATAACAGTATTACTTCAATAAATTCAGTTGGTGATTTTAAATTGAATGAACCGGTGTCTAATGTAGGGGCAAATCTCAACAACAATAATATCAAAAGTGAACCAAACAGTGGTTTTGACAGTTATATCCCACCAGATAATGACTTCAAATTGGAAAATTTATGTGATCGTAACTGTCCAAGTCCGTCAATTGGATCATATTATGCGAACATCTCACCTGAACCGAAATCCCCTCAAGTAAACAACGTGACTTCTGGGCAAGGCACTGAGAGGATAAATGTGCTTAGCAACAAAAATCAAACCCTTAAGCAGCGGATAAATAATTTGGTCATAAAAACTTTAGCGGAAAATCTAGAAAAAGACAAACAATCGATGGCTCAAACTGGCACTAATGATCCCAAAAACTTGGGGCAGCAAAATTTAAGTCCGGTACACTCAGCAACAAACTACTTTGTGGGTGATACATGGAAAATAAAAATATTTCAAAATACTCGTGTAATTTCGACGATTAAAGAAAGCGTCTTTGTTACTGATGCGATACTAAGATTTGCACAAAATGAGCAAGTTGTAATATCATTAGATTGTGAGGGCATTAATTTAGGAATAAAAGGGCAGCTCTCATTAATTGTGATCGGAACCACACGTGGAGAGGCTTTTATTTTTGACATTATGACATGTCCTGAATTGGTAACTGATGGCGGACTGAAGACTTTATTGGAACATGCAAATGTGATCAAAGTCATACATGACTGTCGAAACGATTCCGTGAATTTATACAATCAATTTGGGATACTCTTGAGAAATGTGTTCGATACTCAGGTAAGATCATGTTATATTAATTTATTCACAAGTTAAAGTTTTGTGCTCCATTTGCTGTTGTGTTAGATAAATTATTATGTAGCTATTGTCTAAATTCATTTAGAAATTATAGCACTATGGTTAATTTTTACATTTTATGCCTTTTTTGTGTATCTACATATTTAACGTACTAATTTAGAAAACTAAGTTAGTAAAAATAAAACTTTTTAGGCAGCTCATGCTGTTCTGCAGTTTCAAGAGAGTGGGAAGCAAGTGTATAAAGCTAAATATGTGTCACTAAACTCATTATGCGAAATTTACAATTCACCCATCAATCCAATGAAAGATCAACTTAAAAACGTCTATCGCAGAGATCAGAAATATTGGGCGAAAAGGCCGCTTACACGTGATATGCTTCTTTATGCAGCAGGCGACGTTCTCGTTCTAATTAATGAACAACTCTACGCGAATATGGCAAAGTATGTTTACTGTATGAAAATGACTTTCATTATTTTCCACTAATGGTTTCAGAGCTATTAAACCAGAGTATAGGCAACTTTTTTCGGAACTGTGTACAGAACAAATCTTAATGCTGATTCGCCCTAATGAAGTTAAGATTCGAAAGAAGCAGAGAAAGATTAGTACTGAGGTCACTGATTTAAAGCTAAAACTCTCCCAAACTAACAAAAATATAGTTCTAAGTAATAGAGAGATTAGACTGCTGAGGTGAGGATATTAGGAAATATTTTTTTCTTTTCTGATGTATTCACATACAAATATATGCATACAGATATATGGATTTAACAGAAGATGAAAAGGAACGGCTAAAAGGTTTCTATAAAGTTGCTAAAAAATTAGAGAAAATGGAAGGTGGGGGCCCACAAGATAGGTAAGTTTTATGAAACTCTTAAGTTTAATTAGACCGCTTATTTACCTTTTACCAGGGATCATAGTGACTCCGATGATGAACAAGAAAATAATGAGCAAGAAAATTATCCAAGCCTTGATAGTGTGCCATCAGATAATTCTCTTACCGGGGGTGGGACTTTCTCACCACGAAATTCTGAACCGCCAAGTCTAACTGAATCCATGCAGCTTATGGACGAAATTCTTTCAGATACGTCCATGGATCGTATGGCTAAAATTGATAAATTAGAGGCAATACTTTCGGCAGCTACTTTACTTCCAAGTGATCAAGTAATATTTGAAATGTACACCATAATTTAATTGCATTTTTACAATCCTATCTTTGTTAGATTATAACTACGAATCCTGTGTCAGATCAGCTCGGTGCTGCAGTAGCTACCACGGAGAATTTACAAATCATTCGAGAAAAAGCTAAAAAGTAAGTAACTCATTTGGGTGTGCTTGGATTAAGAGGATGTGTAAGTTCAGAAATGTATCCCTGCAAAACTTCCCTAGTTTGATAATTTTATTTGTACAATCAAGTAGTTTTATTGCCGTACAGTATTTGCGACATTTGGACAGGGACGTGTTTTTAATTTTCAAAAAAGAAAATAAATTATTAAAGGATTGTTCAGAAAACACGTTTGTATTTAACTAGAACCTCTGAGTGCAATGTCCCTTTTGACATTTCGCAGCAATAAAGAATATATTTTCAATACTTTTAATAATCCTTAACGGGATATTTTTGCTATTTGTAAGACTGCGAAAAGTGTAGTAAATGATTAGTTTATCGAAAACATACCAAATATGGGTCATTCTGTTAACAACTCCAATTTGAATTTTTTGTATTTAGACGTCGAGTAGCTAATATATGTCCGTGATACTGAGGTACTACTTTAAATAAACGAACAAGTTCCGCGATAATTCGAGAAAGCTCTAAGCTATAATTGAAAAATAAGAATAAGCAGCTGTGGATAATTCATTATTTACTTTTCACTTTCTTCTCCTCCCTTCACCTGGGGTATTGTATAAATGTTTTAAACAAATTGTAGTTTTTTCTTGTTGTAATACAGATCTATGTAAACCAAGTGCAATCTCAGAATTTTGCAAAAATCTATTTTAATTCCAACCTAATGTCCAAACATAAAAAGTGCATTTTTGTTAGTAATATACATTTTTATTTCTAGCCTAAAAAATTGTAACTGTAACTGCCATGGTGAGTCTATCAATATAAAGATTCCAGCAGAATCTGCAAAAGTAGTAAAGAAAGCTGAGGCATCTTCTCAGACCTTGAGTACTGGAGACATTGTGATAACGAAAATATTCTTCCAAGAGGATCAAGAAAAGGCCAAAGAGAAGATACTTACCTCGTCACCTAAGAAAATGGTTTCACAAGCATAAACATACCTTCGAGCCCTAACTGCTTTCAAGTATATCATTTTTTTCATTATTAACAAACCCACTGTACATTATTTTTACGAAAACTAAGAAAATATTGTTTTCTAGTGGGTTTTCATGTTAATATTTTATTCATGAGTTTTATGTTATTAATACTTCAATTTCGTCCTAATTTTTATATAGTCAAATTTCAATATTGTTTCGAAGCTTTTCTAGGTAAACAACGTTAACTCTCAAATTTTTGTTATAATTTAAGAACTCGAAATCAACTGGTGCTTTTTTACCATTTTTGTTGAAGGTGAACTACTCAAAATTTTAGTTTTAATGTTTTATTTATACTTCTTTAATAGCATTATTTGTTAAATTTTATATCTACTTAGTATTGGTTAAAAGGTTTATTAATATTTATCGAAAAGTGTAAAAAGATCACGTTTGTTAGTTAAAAAAATAGAAGAAATTTGATTCGAAAAATTTGTATATATTCTCTTTTTCAAGTTGTTCATAAAAATCTCATGTTATAGATCGTCTCAAGTACTCAGCTTTTCGAAAGAGTTGAATAGTTTGAATTGATTTTGACACGTTTCATCAAATCTTGAATGTAAGATTTCAATCGTAAACGAATTGTTTAAAGTATTGAAGAATTATTTTGTAGCCAATTTTATACAATGATTATAGAGCAGCAGTTAAAATTGTTAAAATCTTTTTCCTCAAAATGGTATGTATACAAAATTATGAAGCAATATTTCTCAGTTTAATTCTAATGTTAACATATACTAAATACACTTGCAAAAATTAATTTAGGCCTACTTAAAATTTAAAGACATTTTTGGACCAAATATTTCATTTTGAAATAAATGGAATCGTTTATTTTTCATTTCAGATTGACCTATGTCAATTAAATATTCATAGGAAATATTCAATTTGATATTCATAGGAAATATTTTGAAAATGCGCTATCTGATGCAAGCGCGTTGATTGTATATTTTAACGGACTTGATTGGGTTAACACTTAAGAGCATATGATAATCACTATTGAGATATTTATGCGTATTTATATATATCTGAACAGAAGCCATATTAATACGATTAAATTTTGTAAATAACACAGGTTTATATTTGTTTTATTTTGTCTTGCAGTTTTCCTAATTTATTTTATTCCTGATTTTTGTTAAGTAAATTTTTTTTCCGCGTCATTTTGTAAAAAGATTGAAATTAATGATTCAAGAAACATATTTATTTTCTTTAGATTTTTCCAATAAAATACTTTATTTTATTAAAATTATCGCACAAAATGTATCATAGATGTATTTAATAATTCCTTCTCTTTGATTTGCAGCTCAGCATTAAAGAATGACTTAGTCTGAAAATCTTAAAACATAGAAGACAGCAGACTTCCGCGAAGACAATATTTTTTTACATACTAAGATTCTACAATAATAATTTTTCAGAAAAATCTCTCAGAAATGGTCCTTTATCCTCGCATGACACGCTAATGATAAATAATCATTTCTCGTATCCATCCATTTAGGATCATCTGTTTCTTGTAAATACTGCAGGTGACTATATTAATTATTTATTCGTTCAACATTTAACGGTTTGAAGAGTTTTCTTATCAAGATAAAAGCTTTAAACATTGGTCGATGCCACCTTCCGAACTTTAGTACAAACACAAACGATCTGACGATTTTAAAAATCGTGCAACTTCAACAAAAATTGAGATAGAGCACCTATCCAGAGTAGAGAGTAGTCTCACATTAACTCTAAAGCACTATTCCTCTTTCTGACACAACAGTTACTTACTCTAAGCTATAAATGCATCAAAATTAGGATTTATAATTTCACTTAAGGTGGATTGAGAATCTCACTTTGTGTGATGACGTTTCTAATGTTCTATACGCACGGATCAAAAACTGAAGACAACGTTGGGACCGACATCATTTGCAAAGATCTGTGAAGATAATACGATACCACAATTTACCAAACGGAAGTCAGAGCCCTTCGGGAAGCGAGCAGGCACCTGTTTCCAAGACTGAAAATTAAATTCTTTTGCAACGATATATGTGGTAAGTACTCGTGACATAGAATATAAGTAGTAGGAGTAAAAAATTTTCTATTTTCTAATATATTTTACCCTAAGCTCAATACACGTTAGTTATTTCGAAATTTTATCCTCAAAATGGCCTAAAACATGCTGAATAAGGAATAGTCGCTTGTGTTCAAAGCTTGCCTATAAGAGAAATGACCACTATGTAGGAAGCTGCATTCGCATAGCTGTGTCAACGTGTGCATTGTCGTGAAATAGATGGACAACTGTTGTCTTGTCTCGTCATTTTCGGCGTCTGTTGATGTGTAAACATCTTTACGCGCGGTAGACAAAATCATAAGCTAGAGTAAATTCGTCGAGCGTCACGCTCTGTAGGACATTTGTCTTATATTGATGTGCGAATGCACATGTAGATTTACTACATACTTTATGTTACAGGCCTCGACACAAAACATTATTTCATTCAACTTGCCTGGCGTCAAATACGGAAGAAACTAAGATACCGTTGAAAACGTTGAAGCCTTAGAAAACTAAAGTTTTAATCTCTTTAATTGAACATTTATGAATTATTTTCAAAGGAGCGACAAAAGAAATTTATGTAAATATATTAATAGAAGTCTGAATTCCAAAATGATATAAATTTTATTTATATATACTTTTGACGCCAAGGCGAGTTGAGTGGAATAATGTTTCACATATTTTGAAAATTTGTGAATAATAAAATACGCTTTCACAATTCAATAAAATTTTTAACTTGTCCAGACATTCTATTTTTCCTATTAATAAACTGTTGTTCATGGAAGGACAAACTTAAATCAGTGTATATACAATTTAAGAAAAGTGTATAATACAACAAATTCGTGCCATTTATACAAACACAACCTTCGATAGATTTCAGACATGACAAAGGATCAAGAAAAAAGTATCAGCCCACCGATTTGTGTACAGCAGTTGACGTTTCATTTATGAGTTCTTCAATAAGTAATTTATCTATTTTATCAAATCATTGATATAATATTTATTTTTACTTGGGAAAAATATTTCATTTAACAGAAACAGCAACTTTAATGCCGAATTCAAGTGCACAAAAAAGAAGAAAAACAGCAGCTATACAGGATTAGCAAGATAATGCATTTGAAGGTGCTAAGAGAGAAAAACAAACTCAATGCAAACGAGAGTATAGAGCTTGCAAGGCTGCCATCGCTTGTACAACTATTCAAGATGCTGAACTGAACTCGATGAAGCTGTTAAAGAAAAACGAGCATCGGAAGTTACTCAGAACAAGAAATACAAATTGCGAAAAGTAATTAAAGCCTCTACAGCCACTGAATCTGAATCATCAATCAGCACGCAAGCAAAAAGAACAGCAACGTCCAAACGATCTCGAGAATATAGAGCCCGTAAAGCTGCGACAAGCGTTCCAGCACCAACTAATGCTACTAAAAAACTATCAATATCTGATCCAGCAGTACCTGAAGATCTCTACGAACAACGGTCTCTTACGATTCCCAACAAACAACAGCCATCTCCAATTTCCACAATTAGTTTGGCAGAAAAAGTACCAATCATTGAACCAGAATTATCTGCGATTCACATTCATCTGTACACAATCAATTTAAAACGGGATTTCTAAACAATAATTTCGGTGCTGTGTGTTGTGTTTTTAACATATTTTTAAGGCTTTTTGATACTCTTGCCTTTGCCTTTTTGGGACGATGTTTATTAGGAAGGCGGTGTTGTTGAATCATGGTAAGCCAATATATTGCAATCCGCCTGATTAGAACACTTGCTCCTTTATCTCAGAGCTCCAAAAATCGACGACAACAACCAATCCTTTGTTGCTTTTGAAATGTACTAATTGTCATTATCATCGATTCCCCGTGTGGAGTGTTTTGAGTTTTTAACGCAGAAAAGTGCACTTTTCGTGTGCTTTAAATGCCAAACTTTGCTAATAATAGGTCTGTTTGTTTCGCTACATTTTCTGCACTGAGTGTAGAAATTCTGCAAAGTATTGTTTGTTTCGTATCAAGTGTAGCTTTTCTTCAATTGCACTGCGTTTGTTTCGTCGACAGTGTAGTACAATTTCTACACCCGACTTGGATGAGTGGAACAAGAGTGCAGAATTTGAAAAATGGCTGTTGTACAAAATTTGTGCAGAAAATTGAAAGTTGGAAGAAAACAAAAGTAGAATACAAGAGGAGGAATAAATGAAAATGTCGGAAAAATACCGAAATAGATGACAAACAAATGCCAGGCAGCTGTGGGATAAAAATGCATTTTGCTGTTTGTTTCGCAGTACAGAAATCTACACTTCTTACTACACCATATCTGCACTCTAGACTTGTGAGTGCAGCGAAACAAACACATATTAGAACTAAGAAAAGCAAAAAGATGCAACAGATTACAATCGGATCGTGATGATTGAAGGCTAAACAAAGTTTTTATGATGAAAATCTAGAGTTTCGGGTTAAAAATTGACAAAGCAATTTATTGAACTCATCCACAAAAAATTATTAAAAAGGAATTAGTTTTAGTTATTGCATTCTCTTATGTATTTATACATACATACCAGCAGATTGCACTAAAAATGTTTCATTGATCCCACAGAATGTAAATCGTTGGCACACCCACTCATGGAATCAATGAAATTCGATAGAAGGATTCGAGGCACTCATTTTGCTTTGAATTTGTTCATATAAAGAGAATCACGTAGGATTCTGGGCAGAGATGCTTTTCATACGTTTGCGTTGCAATTTCTTTGTTTCAATATTTGTCTTGTAAATTGCACGTTTCCTTCTGTGCCCTCTGTTAAAGGTCCACCTGAGCGAGATCCATTTTCAAAAGTGTTATTTGCATTGGAGTGAATCCTTTCCTTGTAAAAAATTTTATAAAAAAAAAAAAATTTTCCTAAAACTTGACTTATTCAAATCACTACTGAAGAGTAATTAATAATCTTAGTGGTATGTATAACCAATAATCGCGGACCACCAAATGCTCAACATTAAAACTTATCCGACTAAATAAGTTTCTTCAAAGCTTATCAACATGGAATTGGCTGCTCTAATAATGCCGAGCGTACACATTTTTCTCTGTTATTTGTCCAAAATTGTTTGCTAAAAGACATAAATATCTGGAACATCATTTCCTTGAGGGCGGCACAAAATATGGAAATAATGTAGGAGTATGTTGCAGGCTTCACAGTTTGACTAGGGCCAGATAGTTGAATTGCTGCCGGTAGCAACCATTTCAGGTTGACGAACAATGGCTCTAGCAAAGACCTATGTTCGAGGAACTGCGCTCTCGCTTTTTCCCTCCTAACAAGAAAAGGCGTTATCAAGTCTATAATGAAGTATATGATTTTGCTAAACTTGCTTTCAGTATTGTGTAGGCTGTCGCCCTTTCTCTTATATAAATCGTTATAAGAGTAAACAAAATTGAATATTTAGTCTGTCATAAATGTATGACAATTGTATCTAAAAGGATATTAAAACTGTGCAAATATTCTGCGCTTTCTCTAAATGTTATAACAAAAAACTCTTCAATTAAATCTTAAATTTAGGAAGCAACTTGAAGGAACTACTTATGCTACTACCACTGACGTCTTAATATAAATACAAATACAAATTAATACGAATTTCGCGGTACACATACTAATTAGGGTTAAAAAGTGCACAATTGTTATCTTAGTTTCCCGTTGCTAGTAAGAGCTCTTAGATTTGTCAGCGGTATATAAAACTATGCAAATGAAAAGATTAGTTTGTTAGTTGCTTCTCTTTCCGCATCAGCTTTCTGCATTAATATTAGAATAAAAAAAAAACCTAGCATCATGTGAAATAGCAAATTGTATAAGGGTATTCACGCTCCGTTGTATTCGGCCTTGTATTTGAGTATTTGGTGTAAATTTTCCGTTTCTATGGAAACAACTATGAAAAACTCTGAAATTTACAACCTTGTATATTTACAACACTAAATAC
>QYTT01095306.1:3166-16716 GCA_006980735.1 Dasypogon diadema
TAATGGGAGCATCGCTTTCTCTTACTTTAACATGCACTTCTCCGCTACGTGTGAAAACTGAGTGGAGCTTGCCTTCTGCTCTGTACTTAAGAGACCTTTGAAAAACACTGCTATTGCTCTTATTCCTCTAATAATTCTAGAAAATACTATACTTGTGTTTTATTTTGAGCTTTCAGCGATATGTGCTATAAATATTTTAGGAAGAAGAGAAAAAGTAAAATCAAATGCTCACCCAGATTTGCGCATGTGCAGTGCAAACAAATTGCAATGATGGGCATAAATGAAAAGTGCTATTGCTGTTAACAGATAAAAGTTTGTCATATTTCCCTTAATAACGGAATAAGCTAGACCTTAAACGCATATAATTAGGAAAAAAAGAATTTTAGTCGCCAACTGGCCAGTTAGAACCTTTGGAATTGTTGCGTATATCATACGCTGGTTTATAATGGGTTCACTGTTGTTTCGGAAGATGATTTTTAAAAGTTTTAATCTGTAACAAGAAAATTCACTAAATTCAAGGTTAATTATGACCTATAACTATGTACTTCGAACTCGCATACCCCTAGGAATTCGAAGAATACAAAGCTCAGGAAGCAAAAAGTCGAAAAAGTAAGAAGCTAATTTTTATCAATAGAGAAACTGACGTTTTTGTTGGCGATTGGTAGAACATCGTGGTCTTTACGAACATTTTTTTTTTCATTTTTTATAAAAACACGATCAATTGAATATAACGCGTTTTGAGTAATGTTGTGAAATGAAGATACTTTGCGTGCCTTGCAAATTCTTACAAAATGTGAAGCGGTAACCATATTTCATTGGAAATTTGACTTCTTGTACGTCGCTCAATTTTATCTCGACAATCGAATTTTTTTTTTCAAATTGGCTAGTATTTCATACTTTTTTAAGCCCATTTCATGCGGGTCTATATCTATAATTTCTTCAGCCTGTCCGTAATTTTCATCAGGCATTGCAATTTTCCTTCCTTTCCTTGGCTTATTTAACACTGCTTTAGCCATCTTTCGTTTTATATTCATATTATTAATAAGTTTTTCGCTCACAACAAGTATTCATCTAGGAGTGTCAACATTTGTTTTGCGTTTTAGGTCCTCATTTCCAATGAATTCTGAAAAAGCTTCTCGATTATTAAATTGAACTACACATCCGTCCGGCAGAAAAGCTTTCCACCCATTATTAAATTGTTCACGAACGTTTGAATCGACCCCAATAGTTAAACTTTCAGCGTTGTAGGCAAGACGACGTACAATACGACACACTACATCAAAAACCCCATCAGTTTTGAGAATGATCGTTTCATGTGTACCATTTGGCCTCTTACAAAAAGATGTTTCACAGTTTTCGTGAAGTCCGAAGATATGATGCGGTGAATTTTGTAAGTCAATACATAATAATTTAACTTTTCCTTAAGTGGGATATTCCATATTCCTTTTTAAGATCCTTCTATTGCAAAGGCTGTAAGCAGTGTTTGTGACAAAGAGATTTAATTTCCTTAGGAAATTTCGCCACAAATGATTTTTGCGTTCAATTTTGCGCACCTATTTTCCAGGATATGGATCAGCACTAAGCATCCTCTTGTGTACGCTGCTGTCACCAGCTGCCAAAAATTGATTATACATATATGATGCCACTACATATATTAGCTGCGTTCTTTTGGCAACAGAGTACAGAGTTGTCATACATTAACTGGGTTAAATTAACTCCGTTATATAACCGGAGCTAAAAACTCACTGTGTTATTCAAGTCTTCTACGGGAAAATAGATGGCACTTATTGTGTTTAAAAGTCAATTGTGCACATCATAGCAGTTAAAATAAATGCAAATGTGGGCAAAACTGACATCAAGATAAATTTCATGTTAATAACGGCGTTTACTTCTCTCGGGTTTGTTTAAAGAAAGAAAAACAGAAGAAGAAGAACTAATTCTATACTCCATGGATTTCAAACGTTCTTTTGAGCTTTCATAACTCCGTTGGCCAAAAGAACTCAGCTATTGATACACTGGTTTTGAATCCGTGAGCCATTATATCTGCCTCCATTTGTGTAGTTGATCCCGAAAAGTTTTTGTTGCGTTCATGGTCCGGAATAATGGAACCTTTTTCGCGTAATTTACAAAATTTACAAATATTTGTTTTTCACATCGAAATATAAAATTTTCTTGTTTTTTGCCCGATTATACATGCCACTTACGACAGAGCAGAGTATTTAGATCCATGCGATATATGAGACCATGCTCCCTCACATATATCCGTTAATAGTGGTGTTCCTTTTTCATCGACATTTCTAACCTCTAGTATAAATTTTATTTTTTCTGCTGAAACTGCCTTCACAGAATTCGTTGCTAAAGATTGCCAAGTTTTCCCATTTTATTTCTGTTATGTATTAAGATAGATAAGAAAATACATACACCTTACTTTGAATTACTTTGAATTGTATATTTGTTGTTCTTGTACATTTGCAGCTGCGTATTTGTAGTAGTAATAAAGTATAGCTTATACTCACACACAAAGCTAGACACCATTATTATGTATGTAGCTAGACACTGCGGCAACCACACTTGAACTCACTTCGGTTTTGTCTCTCGTGGAGTCTAGAATAAATGCCTTAGCCAAGACCGCGTGTTTCGTTCATTCTTGAGTTCGTAAGAATATAACAATTTCTCAATTTATAAAATTCTTTCGCTTTGTGACTGACCTATTCCAGTTAATTATATTACTTCCCGACAAGTCTAAAACTCTGCGTTGCACATGGAGTATCTTACTTTCAATTTGGAAGCAAGGCCCTTTCCACGTCTTTTCGTGTACCATATTGAAATTTTCGAACATACATCCAAATTTTTGACCATGATCTTTAATAGCTTTCAAGTTTTTCATCTCAAGCTGTGGATGGTAAGGTCCTTGGAAATGAAGGAAAGTATTTTAGTAAAAATAAAATTCCGCAACTCTGTAATGTACCATGTAACGTATTCCTGAAGTTCAGAGCGTAAGCATAATGAAACTTACTTTTTCTTCCCATATATTCTTACAAACCCCACTTTTTTACATCCGTTACTTAATGAAAACTATTTTCACCGCACTTTTAATAAAGGTCCTAAAAACCACCGAACAGACATACAAGCATCGGACGAAATATGTAATAATAAAATATCTCTTCCTCCTAATATTTTATAACAGCATAAAATACTTACCGTATTCTCCTATTTCAGTTTCCTCTCAACAAATTCATCATTTCAGAAAAATTTCAGTCGAATTGTCCACTTACAACTTATATTCACATCATACGCAAGAAACTCGTACGCCTGTACGGATATTTACACATGCTCTGTGCCACTTAAAGCACAAAATACAAAAGAGAGTATACGTGAATAATGCTCTCATGTTGACTCTATCTCCATCTCGAGAAACCTTATTGAAATACAGTGAATAAAAATGAATTCCATCATTGAAGTTTCATCCGGATAAGAATGCAGAAATTAAGTCACATAAAATAAGCCACTCAGCATATATCCGCTGATATATATATATTTTTTTAAGGTGTTGCCGAAGCTCAGGGGACAACCCTATGATGCTCATAGCACAGCTTTAGGCGGAAGGAAATTAGGGAAGGGGAGATTGGGAAATTTTAACCTAACAAATGTTGCAAGTGAGCCACAATTTTTTTGGCATGAAATTTTTACTGTGCAACATCCCAGTGGCTTCACAAGTACAATTCTTGTCAGTAAAATTGCCTCAACCACTGGTACCCAGAAAAATCGCGGGATTCGAACCTACGCCATCAGGGAAAAAACTCTGCGGACGTGCGCCTTAGCCCACTCGACCACCGGCATGGGTATTATTATTAGGTTTTAGAATTAAATATGTACCGATTAATTTTCTGGAAGTTTTAAGTACTTGAATTGTAATACATATCATGAAAATCGGTGTCTATATGAAAAAGTACTTTGTAGGGGAGATAAAAAACCAGGTTTTCGAAGCATTTTAGGCTTTTTAAGGAAAACTAATATGCTTTTTACAAAATTGCTGCCATTTGAATTGAGAAATTTTTAAAATATTGCCAAAGTTCCAAATTAATCACATAAAAATTACGGAAAATATAAGCAGGGAACGAAAACACTGATATTCAGTCTTAAATTTATGCCTCAACGAATTAGGGACTGTGGTGTCAAACTCTCGATTTATGTTTCCATATACTAAAGTGTTAAGCTAAGCTCAGAAATAAACCTTACATAGTGTAAGATCTGGCGACCTATGAGGCCAAGAAACGGGCCATATCCTCGGAGAACGACGACGGTATCTTCTACTGCACCTGCGGCATTTTCATCTATCCAGCCATAAGTAACGTAGGTATGGAATAAGGTTGGACAGACTCAAAATTTCTCGAGACATACCATATCACAAATTTCGGATCCTTTCAATTGTAGCTTTAACCATCTAACTGTAGTAAAAATTCCTAAACCTTCCTCATAACCAAAGCCGATTCTCATCATTCCATCTGTAACAATGCCATTAAATAGACTTGCAGGTACCTGATATCTTGAAGATAAGTAATTTTCTCTCGGTTTTTTCAATAAAAAAATTGTGGTCTTGATTAACAGAAAAGGGGTTTACTTTGAAAACGGTAAATCTGTTAGGTCAAAAACAGTGCATTTTCTATAGAATCTAAATCAATTATAGAAAGGACCAATTAATAGGGCATTCTAGTGGGAAAATCATTGAAATTTAAACAAACTCCTCAACCCCAGCTATTGAATCCTAAAATATTGTGCACGAATTTCCGAACAACCTGTGTATTGTTTACTAAAGCTCTAAACAATTAAATTTGTTTCTGAATACAAAAAGAAAGTAAGTTGAAAAATAATTTTGTACGAAATGGTCTGTAAAGTTTTAATGAAAAATGAAAAACTCCTGGTATAGGTTTTTAACGTCGTAACACACACATGCATGCAGTTTCTTATTAAAGAAAGGTAGATAACATCTACTTCACGTCAAAATCACACTCAAAGTGCAATATTCGTTTCCTGATTAGTATGAAGGTAGCAGATGTTCAAATGTATTTAGTTAGGAGTAATATAATATCAACTTACCTTCAAGTTTTTTTTCAACTTTTTCCCTCGTCAATCCAATAGGAAGTCCATAATTCTTTGGGCACTGTATAGCTCTAACATATAAAAAAGTTGATCTTATCCACTCCATTGCCATTTCAAAGTTGTTAATGGTTTGCAAAACAATTTCTGAGTTCAAATGTTCTATAAGATGTTTATGAAGGTGCGATTCAATTGGAGTACATCCTTTCACAAGATCTTCATACTTTTTCTGAAATGGAGAAAATTGTTAAGTAGCCTACAATGGTTTAATTCCTTTTTGGTTCATATTAGCGAACTTTATATAAATATATGCATTGAAAAGACAATGTCCACTTTTACATATCCTCTCATAATATGCTTTAGGAAATGAATTAGTTTATCATGACCACAAAACTGTTTCTTGCATATTTATGTATGAAATTGTGCAGTCTAAAGTATTATTTTGGTTATGTCGTTCTTAACATTAGCAATAAATTGTTGTTACTGCAGGGAATCACAGTCACTAACGTCATTAATATGGGTGAAGATTTTCATGTCGTCAGCATAAATTAGAATTTTGGACTGCCTCAGGAGATGCACAACATCATCTATAGATAGGATAAAGATAAGAGGGCCGAGGTGACTACCCTGGGGCACCCCCATATTTCAGTAGCTTTATCATTGTCAACTCTTAAGTTAGTCAGTTAGTTTCGAGATCTCCTCCTAGACAGTTAGACAGTCTTGTCTAATTTGAAATAAAGCTTTGTTGTAGTTTCCTTTAGATCGGTGTTTCATTTATCTGTATCCGAGCATTTTGAAATCCTAAGCCGAAACTGGTTGAGACATTTGAATGTGTCACTATATAATTTGAAACATGAGTGCGATCATGTAAGGACTGAATTAAGTTGTAGGTACCCGGAAGTATTTAGTGAGAAATTAGGTGCTTTTAAGGGTGAGACTGTATCACTTGCCTTAAAAAAGGAAACTAGAGCCAAATTACTAGAATTTGTGGAGATTATCGTCTCACACTTAACCCATAATTAGTGATGGAACGGTATCCGATTCCTAGAATTGAAGAGTTGTTAACAGGAATTAAAAAGGAGGTAGGTTTAGGTCAGGTCAGGCATATCAGCAACTGATTTTAAACCAACAGTCTCGAGAACTAGTTGCGATCGGCACGCATAGAGGTCTCTATGCTTACAATAGGATGCCATTTGGTATTAGTGTTGCATCAAGCATTTTTCAAAATCGTATAAGTGCCTGATTGAATATTAGGGTGTACTTCGACGAAATTTTTGTATTCGGACAAGATGAAAAGGAACACTTTGAAACTCTAATTCAGGTTTGTGAAACATTAAAGGAATTAGGACTAACCGTTAAAACAGACAAGTACCAATTCTTTAGGGAATCTATCAATTTTTTAGGCCTCGAAATAAATAAAGATGGGTTACGGCCAAACGCAGAAAACGACAAGGCCATTTTACAAGCACCAGAGCCTCGCAATGTCACTCAACTCCAAGCATTATTGAGTCTTGTTAATTATTACAGGAAATTCGTCCCCAATTTGTCATAAATAATCGCACCATGGTTAAACTTATTGAAAGGGGGAGTTCGATGGCATTTTGGAGCCACGTGCAAGCAGGCTCTGGCCCACCGACCTCTATAATATGGACTGAGCATGTTACTCAACCTGCATTAAATTGAATGGCACCACTTTTATATTGCTGCCTCTTTTAGAATAAGCATTCTGTGTCTAGGATAAATGTCAATTTTACCCATAAAATACCGAACAACAAAAAAGGATGGAACTACATTCCCTCTCGTTTCTAATAAGTATTCTGTGTCGTGGATAACTGGCCCCACATGAGATAGCAAATTGAGCAGTCCATTTATTAGAGGTCGGTGCTTGTTGTGTATATGTATATAATTGAGCTAACATACGCACACACACTTTGTGGGTGACTGTATGTACTGTAATCAGGCATTGTAATCTCATTATAACTTGAATGTAGTTCAGTCTCAGTTTTGCAGTCGACGAATAAAGTTGAACAAACCAGAATCTCGGTCGTTTCTTTTGCGTAAGAACACCACATGGTGGCAGCGGTCGTTCTTTGAAATTAATTAATGTCGGATTCGGGAAATAACGATAGTAGCGGCGATACCAGTACGGTACAAAACGACGGTAATCAAAGATCGTGCGTTAATAACGGGAACCCGGTTAAAATGGCTACACAGAATAATAGTTTCACGGTTCAAGCTTCCGAACCATTTACTTTCAATGCTTTGGACTGGCCCAAATGGAAAAGGCGATTTGTAGGGTTTAGAGCGGCTTCAGGACTTGATAAAAAAAAACCCAAGAGGAACAAATAAACACCCTGATGTATTTAATGGAGACCAAGCAGACGACATATTTCTTTCCTTCTCTCTATCGGAGGAGCAAAGGAACAATTACGAGAATATAGTCAAAGCATTCGATAAACATTTCATAGTGAAATACAATATAATATATGAACGAGCAAAATTCAATTCGAGATGTCAAGCAGAAGGCGAACGCGCAGAAGAATTTATCACTTCATTGTATATGTTGTCCGAAAACTGTGAATATTCAACCTTGCGCGAGCAGATGATTCGAGACCGTATTGTTGTGGGTGTTAGTGATAAACATTTGTCGGAGAGGTTGCAACTGGAATCGGACCTCACATTGGAAAAGGCTGTGCAGACAGTTCGACAGCAGGCAGGGTCGCCATGTAATGATTGGAGTTCCAAGGTGGTTCTTTGATGGTTCTCCTGGGAAAAGGGATTAGGCGAGAATATCTCAGCCAGAATTTTTTATATGGCCTTCAAAGAATGGCCGTTGTTTTAAAGGATAGGCAACTTACTGCCGATAGAATCCGGAGCGGATTAAGGACTAGTTTCAGCTGAATTACAACTGCACTGTCTGTCTAACTGTAACTGTAACTGTTTTATTCAATCTTTACCGCGATATATATACAAAATTCCCTTAACCAATTCTTACCTGAACTAAGCAAAATTACTCACCTAATTTCTTACAACAATATTATTTGGTCATTCACAATTCATGACAATGACCATAAATTGACCTACTAATTCTTAATACAAATCATACTGATAAAAATGTAAACAAAGAATGCAAATAAAGCATGCACATGTGCAATCGATCCACTTTCTACATTCTAGCTTGCATCATACCGCATGAGGTCAGTATTCAATCGTACAGCACTTTGTAGGTTGCTTCAGCTCATTCAGATGATTCACCTGCCTTAGCGTAATGTTGGGATCAAGTTACATCTTTCTGTGGCAATGAAAATACATGTGCCATTCTTCAAATTATGTCATGCATTTGGATCTTTGTCATCACATGCTTTAATCACATCTAATATTACTACAAGCTGTAAAACGACAGCAACTTGATCTAGCAGAACAATTTTCCAGGGGAAATAGGCCAACAGTAAACCACGTCCAAGTACATCTCTGGAAAGTGACGAAATATCATCGGCCACCAAGAGATGGTCAGCAAAATAAAAGTGATGCTAATACAGCTAAAGCGCGTTCCAACAAGAAAAAGGCATTACCCAAACAAACGTGTAAGTGGTGTGGTGCAGAAGAGATTCATGCGAAAACCAATTGTCCCGCTAAAGGGAAGCAGTGTCATCGCTGTAATAAGTGAAACCATTTTAGTAGTGTTTGTACGAGCAAGAAAACGTCGGTAGCGGCGATTGAGGAAGAAATGCTATCATTTCTGGGGAAATTTTCTGTAGACAGTAATGACTATCGCTGGTGTGCAAATGTGAGTGTTAATAATGCAATGGTGAAATTTACTCTGGACACGGGCGCGCCAGTGAGTGTGATTCCGCATAACCTTTTTATGACAAAGTTTCCGCAATTGCCGTTGTATAAATCTGACCGAAAATTGACAGGGCCGGCAGGCGGATATCTGGAGGTTGTCGGGAAATTAGGTTGTCGGGAAATTGATAAAACGCTTAGACAGGTTTTAAGAAGTTTGCAACAGGCGGGAGTTACCCTTAATGAGGAAAAATGTCAGATAGGTGTCTCTTCAGTGAAATTTTTAGGACATCGAATCGATCAGAATGGGATCCAGCCTTGTGAAACAAAAGTGAGTGCTGTTGAGAAGTTCCCTAGACCTAGTAATATACGTGAGTTAAGGAGTTTCTTAGGCCTAGTCAACTACTTAGGCAAATTTATACCCCATTTATCCGACACCTCTCAACCATTAAACGAGCTATTAAAGAATAACAATGAATTTATTTGGGGTGTTAAAGGCTTTCGATCCCAGCCACAAAACAGCGATCTCAGCAGATGCTTCCGCTTACGGCATTGGGGCGTTACTTCTACAACAAGATGAAGAAGGTCTGTGGCGACCAGTCGCATACGCATCCAGAACGCTTTCCGAAAGTGAAAGGAAATATGCTCAGATCGAGAAGGAAGCGCTAGGTATAATCTGGGCTACTTGTGAGAAATTTCGCGACTATGTAACTGGCTTAGATTTCATCATAGAAACTGATCACAAGCCACTGATCTCTATCTTATCAACGAAGAACATCGATGATCTGACGCCACGGTTACAAAGATTTCGACTCCGTCTGTCAAGATTTACCTTTCAAATCAGATATATACCGGGCAAGGATTTAACCGCAGCAGACGCTCTCTCTAGAGCTCCGATACAAAAAAACTGGGGAAGGTGAAGGCGAGAAGGAAGTGGAATTGTTCGTGAACGCAATTGTGCAAGAACTCCCGGCAACTAAAAATAAGCTTCAAGAAATTCAGAGAACGCAGGAACAGGATACAATTCTGCAACAGGTCACAAAGTTTTGTATAGAGGGGTGGCCTGAAAAAAACAAGTTATCGAGGGAAGTGCTGGAGTACTACAATGATAGATTCAACATATCAGTAAATAATGGCCTTCTTATGCATGGGAATCGAATCATCATACCTTCAGCGATGCGTCAGGAAATTATACAGAAGATACACGCGGGACACCTTGGAATTGTGAAGTGCAAAGCGCGGGCGAGTCAGTCTGTGTGGTGGCCGAGTTGCGGGAAGCAGATAGAGGATTTTGTCCGCAGATGTCAGACGTGCATCAAGGAGACAATACACGTCATGAGCCTCTCATAGGTTCACCGATTCCTACTCGTCCGTGGCAGATTGTGGGAATCGACCTTTGTTATGCGAAAGGTAGGAACTACTTGGTTGTGAGTGATTATTTTTCCCGGTACCCAGAACTCGCCTTATTGGAAAATCTAACACAACAGTGCGTGATTGTTCACCTGAAATCTATCTTTGCTCGTCACGGCATCCCGCAAATTGTTCGGAGTGATAACGGGTCCCAATTTACAAAAGTAGTTGGATCAGAGTTCTCAAGTTTCGCCAAGACATGGGGTTTCCAACTTATAACGTCCAGTCCACGTTACGCCCAGAGCAATGGATTTGTGGAATCGGCGGTTAAGCTGGTGAAACGTCTTTTGAAGAAAAATACAGATCCCTATATGGCTCTTCTCGAGTATCGTGCTACTCCCCTATTTAACGGGAAGACCCCAGCCGAACTTCTTATGGGTCGCCGCATTCGCAATATGATCCCAGTGGCGGAAAATCTCCTTCAACCAGTTCAGCTGGATCTAGAGGACTTCCAGTCTAAAGAAGAAAAGTCTAAGAGGCAACAGCAGCGATACTACAACCGTCGCCATGGCGTAGTTCACCGGAGGGAATTCCAGGTGGGAGACGTTATATGGATCAAGGATCTTAAACGTTGGGGGACTATTCGTAGCCTAGCTGATGCTCCCCGCTCGTATAATGTAGAAACAAATAAAGGTATTCTTCGCCGCAACTCGTTTCATCTTGGCGTACGGATATACTCGGCAAGTACCAGTTGAACCAGGACAGGTCGATGTAGATATGCCTGGGGTGGATGAAGACAATATTCCACCAGCAGAACCGTCACCATTACCATCATCCCCGTCCATCTCTTCCTCTTGTCGTTCAAGCGGCTTTCCGTTAGACGTTCAGCGCAGAAAACCCTACACCGAAATGGGATCACCATCAGCGAATCAGGGAGATAATAAACCTGTTTATATTACTAGGCATGGCAGAGCAATTAAGAAACCAGTTCGTTTTGAACCATAGAGCACAGGGACTTTCAATTAGAACTTTGGAAATTCGAAGTATTCTTATATTCTTTTTTTACTTGCGAATAAGTTTTATGTTATATATATATCTTAAGAAAGGGGATGTTGTGTATATGTATATAATTGAGTGTGTGTGCGTACACTTTGTGGGTGACTGTATGTACTGTAATCAGGCATTGTAATCTCATTATAACTTGAATGTAGTTCAGTCTCCGTTTTGCAGTCGATGAATAAAGTTGAACAAACCAGAATCTCGGTCGTTTCTTTTGCGTAAGAACACCACAGTGCTCTGGCCCAAGTCAAAAAATTAATGTCATCAGACAAAGTTTTGTTGCATTTTGATCCCACAAAGCCAATGGTAGTGGCATGTGACACATCTAAGTATGCTTAGAAGCCATATTGGCTCATGTAATGGCAGACGGAGAGAAACGAACTATTGCGTTTGCCTCACGAACACTTACTACGACTGAACGCAATTATAGTCAGGTCGATAAATCAGTTTTTATGGGGACAGAATTTCACCCGAGGCCGAGTCATCCCAACTAGGGATGGAATAGAGAAAGAACAGATTGTATGTGGGGAAAAGGAAAGAGAAAAAAATAAGAAAAGAAAAAATAAATAAAAAGGATAAAACAAAACAAAAAGTAGCAAAAGGAAAGAGAAAAAATATCAAACAGAGGAGAGAATAGGGAAGTGATCCACCAAACCCCGCGTCAGCTATCTGACTTGCAGCCTGTGTCTGTGGGGGATACACGACGGGAGGATTCAGGATGGATAGGGAAAGAGATGCGTGGAGCACCGAGTCTGACAGAGTATGCCCTTCCTGGTTGGAAATCCCCGAGACGAAGCAAATAGCCATCGCCAGAAGTCGTACTCTTCAGGGATTTCTTCCCAGTTCGGACACACTTGTCAGTAAGTTTTGGGGCCCCACATTGAGCGCCACTTGCAATGGGACTTGGCTGGAGCGTAGTGGCATCTGAGCTGTTAAGGAGCTGGCACAGTATAGAGCATGAAGCTCGCTTGAACAGCAGCTCTGGCCTAACAGCCCAGATGCCACCACGCTCCAGTCAAGCCCCATTACAGTGGGATTACGAAAATCACCGGTTTATTGCAAAAAAGGAATATAAAAGTACAAAAAGTATGGAAATATATGTTATATCTGAACTCAGATATCAGTCGTTTTGGAAGCGATGGAATTCGGAGTATTTCTCCAACATCTCCCCCCCTCCTATTTTTTGTTTAAATACTTCAAGTCAAAAATCTTCCATAGTGACTGAAGTACTGATTGGCAACGATCATGTGGAACTGATTTCTTAGAGAAAGGATTTCGTTTATGTGATTGGAACACTAAGGTTCCAAAGTGGGGGATATGTTCCATCTGGCAGCCACCGCAGAGCAATCAAGAAGGAAAAAAGACGAATGTAAAAGGACAAAAAATGTATATATTTATTAATGCTCATATAGGTGTAAAATTAGGAAATTCTTTGAATTAATTGTAAACTCTGTTAGCTTACCACCAACACGTGACAAGTTTTAAGTTTTATCCGATGACATGAAAGTGTTTTCTGTTTTGAAACTTCGCCAACTGATGTCAGTCGATAATGAAGTTAAAAACAAATTTATAATCTCTAAGACCATTCGTTAAGTTTGTAGACAAAGAAAAGGACAGCAATGTAAATTGAATTAGATTTAAAGGGGATGTAAGACTCCCTCCCCAATAGAAAGGGGCGGTGAATTCAAAATTGCTTGGTCTTGTTACCATATTTTACATTTTCTCCAAACAGAGGAAATTTATCATATCAATAGAAAATAGTACGAAAGGAAACCACTGAATAGAAAAGTATTTGGAAACAGAGCGATCGGAGAAACTTAAACCTTTGTCCTGTATTTGGTGAACCAGAAGAAATTTTGCAAAATGATCAAGGTCTATTTTAGTTTAGTCTTTTTCGAACCAGAAAAATGCCGAATTAGTTTTGTTGAGAAGAAAGCAATGAATGGAAAGCAGTGCAAAGATAATATAGTGAGAATTAAATAAAGGATTGAAAAACGTGAAATTATTGTTTAGACCCTGAGATGAACGGATTGAGCGTGTTTAAGTACTGTTTTTATGGAAGTCAATAGCAGGGGTCATTGGTGTGGTGACAAATTCACGTGCTAACGAAGCAGATAGATGCGAGTTCGGGTGCTGAATTTTCGATGTCAAGTCACGACTTTTACTACCTTTTTTGTCTTGTTTATCATGTGTTCATTTTGTGAAATTTCTATACCACTTCTGAATTCTCATCGAACAGTCCTAAAACCAGTCATTGTTTT
>QYTT01095307.1:0-18657 GCA_006980735.1 Dasypogon diadema
TTTGTTGATCGTACCCAGATTTGTAAAGAAATTACGAACATAATTTATAATTAAACGTAGTATACAAATTAGAATCATTTTTTATTGGTATAAAAGTCCAATTACGTTCATCTCACAAACAAAATTAAATATTTTCCAAATAACTTCCAAAGTAAAATCCTCAGTAAATCTAGTAAATCTAATTTATATAATGTACCAAATGCACTTACCTAAGTCGTCGTCGGCGTTCAGCCACTTCGGCATTTTGTCGAGGGTCATTAATTATTTTCTGAGGAAAGACATCTACAGCCTCTGTAGCTTCTTGAATGCTTTCAATTTCATCTCCCACCTGAAGATATTATTGCTATAAAATATTAAATTTTATAAATTCCTACAATTACCAAGAAATTAGGGCGCTCTGATGTTGTACTCATGATACCGTTGCAATTAGCTGCTTCAGTTACTCCGTTTTCCAAAATGAGATTTTCATGAGAAAATTGCACTTTTCGTATTTTGCTGGTTGAAATCTCGTTAGCGTTCTCTGAAAATTACAATACGATTAATCATCCTTCAATTCCTTGTTATCAAAACATACTTAAATTACTAAAAAAAATTCCCAAATACGCAACCAGCAAAATAATTAAACCAAAAGTTATGAAGAGGAACAACATTTATTTTGTGAATTTATAGGTGATTATAAAACATCATAACTAAATAAAACAAGAAAAAGTATATTGATTAATATTAATATAAATAAGCAAAGCAGTATTACTATTACTAACTATTCGATTTATGTTGGCTGTCAAATTCGATTTATGTTATTTGTCAAATCGTTTCTACGCATAACAACACATAAAAAAAAGATAGGTTTGATGAAATTTGAAAAAGTTTCATAATCTTAGCCTGCTGGCTCGAAAGTTAGTTTTTCTGCATTTTCAAAATATTTGGGGAGGTTGTGAGACACGTCTTTAAATGAAAGAAAATGGCATATTTTGATCAAAATTGTTTATTCAAATTGAAAAAGAAGGCAAATGTTGTGGATTACAGTGTATTCGAGTTAGAAAATAAAAATAGTCAATAAAACTTTTAAACACAAAATTGAAGTCGCTATGTGGAGAGACACTAAGAATCTGTGTCAACGCGGCGAGTGCCATATGAAAAGGAAGATACAAGACGAGAAAAAAGTTTGACAGTCATAAGTACCTAGATGTCCGCACTTTCCAATTTCGTGCTATGAGCTTGTCTCACGACTCCCTATGTCTCACGACCCCCGATCTTCCCTACTAAAATTAACTAAATTTTTACTGCATATCCGTAATTTAGCCCAGTATACTTCATTCTAGACAAGAGAAAAAATAATCAAAAGATATAACAACACGCATAAATGTACGTAATCTAACGTCATCCTATAAAAAGCCTCACGTAAATAATACTAAAAAACTAAGAAATTGACACTATTGTATAATTTATTGGATTGTTTGTTTTGTAATGTCAAAAATCTCATGAAAATTTTAACAATATAAGGATATAAGAAAGGCGGTGAAACTAGTTAAAACAGTTACTAACTACATCTATATACACCTCTTCTAAGGTAAAGCGTAAATCCTGTTTTTGAAAGTTTTCATTTTTAAAACGAACTAAATCTGCGAAGACGTAACAATTTGTGCTTTAAATTCTGCTAACTAATATCTAACCTTTGCCCAGATCGTTTACGACTTTCATGGCGAATTAATTTTTCATTTCAATTAACGATATGTTCCAAATTATATTTATTTACCATAAAGAATAAACAATAAAGAACAGATTTACAAGGGACACAATTTCTGTTTTTTCATAAGATCATGAATATATTTATAAATTTATATTATATATATTTTTATAAAAATTTCAATTTATTATAAATATTTTCAACTTCTGTTCCTTTTGGCGGCTTAGGGCTTGCTAAAGCACCTCTCTAACTCTGCGCTTATTGTGCAGGCCTGTCTTAAGTTTATTATACATATCAAAATTTCAATTTCCAGAAAGGAATATTTCAAACCAACGTTAAACTCTGTTCTCAATTACGGTTCCTTCCCATATTCATATTTCGAGTAACTATAATATCAAGTGCAGGTTGTTCCAGTTTAAGATGCTAACACTTTAAGGGGTGATTCTTAGGCTCATTCTAAGAAAAAAAGAAAGAAAACACTTTGATTTCCAAAACCTCGATAAAGATAATAAAAACATTTTCATTATGTTTTCAATCAAGAGGTACTTGGAAGGTTTGGAATTGCACCTGTGCGAATGTTCGCCGACGCGTCAGGTCAAAAAACTGAAGAAGGATGTTTTCAGGCATTTCTTGAGAAGGTCAAGAAAGTGTATCTCGGGCGACAAATATAGAATTTAAAACAGTAAAATAATAAATTAGTCCTAGGCTAACACAAAGTATACAAAGAGTAAATTTATGATATATATATTATCCTTGCGCAAGAATATTGCTCAAAATTTTTTATATCTCTTATGTAGACAAGTATAGTATATCCTGGGGCAAAGTTTTGTAGTTCTACGTAGTGCGTTTATTTTTTTATTTTGAAAAAAGTGCAGGACGAGAAAAATAGCCATATTATCCTTAAAAAAGGATTTTCTCGAAAAATTTTTCTACGTGCGCATAAAATGTATTTACTTGCAGTGAGACATTTGGAAAAAACTGATTTTCTACTCAAATTTTGCGAATTTTGACCTTCGAATGACGTTTGCGGTAATTATGATTTATGCGTTGTGACATCACGGAGTACCGCTGTATTAAGTATCAAAACAATCGGGCGCGCCCCCTAATCGGAACTATTTCCACTTTGACAAATCAGTATAATAATAGATCTAGCTTTTTTCCGGTTGAGTAATAAATTAAAGACTGTTTATATGAATTTTTTGAGCATTTTAAGAACTGCCAGAAAGGTTCGAGTTACTAAAATGAGGGCTGCATGCGTCCGTCATTAATTAAAAGTAAAGCTAAAAGCCAAATGATGTTTAGTATAAATTAGAATTTAGCGAAGGAACTAATTTTCCATTTCAATTAACAAATTATTTTAGAAATTGGTCTAGTATAAAATAAATTAATTGAAAACAATTAATTGGATTAACAGATTATAGTTAAGTAATTCAACCAAGTGTTTTATCAATTAAATAATGATTAAATTTCGACTGACTTCTCAAAACACTTGATAGTGTTATATCAATTAATTTTTCAATATATTAATAATAATAGAATGAGCGCCGCGATTAACGTTGTAAGTGCAAAAAGGCCATTAACAGAGTTTTCCAGAGCTTCCGCTTTTTGTGTAGGAATAACAGCATTAATTTATAGCACATCAACATTATATTTAATAATTTCCTTAAACTATAATGTTGATGATATGATTTAAACTAATATCGTCCTAAATGTTCTTCTGGAATTTTCACTATTTTCAAGAAAACCAGGTAGATGGAAAGATTTTCACGAGGGCATCCTACCTTTAATACTTAAAGAGGCATCATTAGCCTTAACTCTATATATTATGGTTATGGTATAATTTTTTAAGGTATTGCCTAAGCTCAGGAGACAACTCCATAATGAACACAGCACAGCTTAGGCAGATGGTATTTAATTTTAGGGAAGATAAGAGCGGGAATTTTAACTTGACAATGTTGCAAGTAAGCCAAAATTTTCGGCATGATATTTTACTGTGCAACATCATGAATTAATATACATTTAACGTAACTATTCTCATAACAAACACAGTTTTTATAATCAACAAAATATATTACTCTAAACACTGTATACGCCTTTTTCGCCAACCTTCCTCAATTTAGCACGCAAACCTTTCATCAAACTTTCGGCGCTAACTTGGGCCACCTTTTTGGAGGCCTTTTACAAATTTTTTCTTTGGTGTCAGTTATTTCGTCTGATGTATTTCCTAGTTCCTGTTTTACCAATGCTCAAATTTATCAAATGGATCGCGTTTGAGAGAGGTTTAGTAGATTAAGCTCCTTTCGGACACATTTAATGCCTGCGAATTTTAAGACCTTTTGAATGTCTACAGCACAGTGACCAGCTGCAAGATTAGGCCAAAAGATAATTTTCGATAAAAGATAATGTCGAGGAAAAAAATGAATTAACTTTTCTTTTAACACACACATGTACATATATTGATTGGGCCATAGAACTTTCCATGACGAAGAGCTTAGACATTCTGCCATCTTGAACGATGCAGACCATGTCCTTTTTAATAAATTTCTACGTCAATTTCGTCATCCATTACAGCAGCAACAAATAATCGACAAAATTGGGCTGTGTTTCTTGGAGCTCACTCTGCTCGGTTTTTATAGTCTGAAAGCTTTTATGCATTATGCGGTTTTGGTAGTACCTTCGCCTGTTCCGTTCCCAGTCACGTTTCTGTCACAACTGAACATATTATTTTCGCAAATGAAATATACGTACACTGAAATAAAGTTATTTTAATATGGTCTGCGTGAAAACAGAGCAGATAAGAATACTTGAAGTTTATGTCTTCACTTCCATTGCAAGCTATAAATCTCATGTCCTTTGCAGAAATCGAATCCGCACCCATGGAAAAGAAAATCTGCAGAATTGCGGTTTAACCTGCTCAGAATTGGCTAACGAAGACCTTTGATTTAGGGAGTGAATCAGGTGGCACTATCACCTGGTACCAAGATGTCCTAATTTGACGCCGATGGATTTTTTGTGTGGGGCACCATGAAAAAATATGTGTATTATACAAAAATTGATACGAGAACACGAGTGAGAGTGAGTCAGCACTTATTTAAAAGCCACTAGTGTTCTCTACGATATGGTGACAAACTCGTGCGCAAACCATGTTTAACGTAAACTATACGCCCTTCTTACTAAAACACAACCAAAAAACCTTCAAATGCCATTATTTCGGAAACCATTAGGATTTCACTAACAGACTTTCTGTCCATTTTCCACACTTCGGTGTAAAAGCTAAGATGAAAACAAATGTCAGAGACACCATGGTATTTAAGATAAACCAATACAACTGGATACGACGACATATACTACAAGTTTATCAGTCTGTCATGATTGAATAGCCAACAGTTGCTAAGAATTTCAAAGAATGAAATGGTCTTACTTTTTTACGCAAGAATCATGACATATTTTTAGTTAAGAGGTGCATAACGACTTGCAAGTGGTCTTAATTTTATACATAAAGACAGTATTTTTTTTTTTAAATTCTCAAAAATACTAAAAAAATTGAGCTCAGAAACATATTTTAAGTTTGAGGGAAAGAGAATTCGTTCGGAAGGGAAGAAAACGCCTCGTCTATTTATATTTTGACATCAATGGCTATAACAATTCTGTGGTGTTTGGTCAAAACCGTATAACTCCATTTCATTGCCATGAAATTGCATACCTTCTGCGCAAGTTATATAGAGCTTATGTTCGCTTCAACAAAAAATTCAGTAATGCTATTTTAACCAAACACCACAGAATTGTTGTACCAATAAATTTCCATATTTTCAGCTTTTGCACTAATTTTTACTAGTATTTGCCAATACACTCACATCTTTTTATAAAAATCGTTATTTCCTCATAGACGTCATAATATTAATAGACGAAGCATTTAACAACAAAAGTGCTTCAAAATATAACTCTCTGCCTCAAACTCAAAATTTGTTACTGAATTAAATTTTTTCAATTAAACATAATAAAAATACATGGATATATGGTTTTATAGATATATAAAACCGTAAAATTTATTTGCCAGTTTCCAGAGAAGGCGAACCCATTAACTAGCGAGAGAGAAAATTCTAATTTTTATAAATAAAAATATTTATAATTAATTGATGTAATTAAATAATTTCATTGATTTTATGTGGAAGGTGTTAAATATGTTTTCACCCGCTGCCCAAAAATTGTTTCAACATTTGAAGTTGTAAATCCGTCCATTTATATTAAAACGTCAGTGATTCAGCAACAAAGTTTAATTACTAATAATACACATAGAACTTAATGAAATCCGTGCAAGAACAGAGTTTTGAATACAACAACCGAAAAAATTATATGGAAATTTATGTAGACTACACAATGTGAGAGAAAGTAGGCAATAATAGGTTGATAGCTATACCTTATTTGGAATTTCATTTGGAGTTTTGAAAAGAACTTTTAATCATGCTTTGCGAAAATCGCTATTATTTGGAAGGCGGCCCAAGTACGAAAAGCGCACTGTTTGTATTGAGGAAATCAACAACACACCGGGAAGTCTGTTCAAATATGTCTAAAAGTTTAATCATAAAAATTCGGAAAAGAGAATATATTTGTCTTCATCATAAATTGATTGGAATTTTCTTCATCCAAATGTAAGTAAAATTTTTTCGCTTAAGAAGAAAAACATTCTCCTCTATAGGGAGGGAATTTATAATATCAGTTTCTAGATTAAATACCCGTAGGTCTCGAAAAAAAATTTCTGGCTTACTCTTAACACTTTAAAAATACACGAATCCTGCTTTTTTGATTTTTTTTACAATAAAGCAAATCTATTTAATTTACTTAGATATTCCGCAGGACATATCATACATTTGATATGGTTAGGCTAAATTACGTAACTGTTCACTGAGAGTAATATAAAAATTTACCAATGCCAGCAGACTTTTTCAAAAAAAATTTGCATAAAAATATTGTGGTTTATTGAAATCTGCGAAATATTTCAGGTATCATAAGCACACATACAGAAAATTAAAATTCATTAATTTCAAAAACACTCGAAAAAAGCTTTTTTACATTCAATACTTGATGCTCCAGTAATCATGACTTTCATAACGTTTTGAGACTCTGAATTTAGCAACATACCCTTAACTTACACTACTTATTTTTTTAAATTACATCTTCATAAATTTATGACCGATTTTTTAATATTATGTTAATTCGCAAATGGTAAATTAGACGATCTGTAAAATTAAATTTTATATAACAAATGTTTATGTGGTCCTTTTTAGAAGTAACTCTTGTAATGTCTACAAATAAAATTTTC
Source organism: Dasypogon diadema (assembly GCA_006980735.1). NCBI lineage: Eukaryota > Metazoa > Arthropoda > Insecta > Diptera > Asilidae > Dasypogon > Dasypogon diadema. Next base: position 7,008 of record QYTT01095307.1, read on the forward strand.
ATAGAAAATATAGTTCTTATTTTAAAATATAGCATATGCATATATATATGTGTTTAATGTAAAGAAGCAAAGCTGTATATTAATAAACTACTTAGCAAGCAGCAGTCCGTGTCCTTCGTATTTATCTTGGCATTCAATGAAAAGGTACAAAACTGTGGAATATAACTTTGCAAAATTTATTTTTATTCAATTTAACAAGTGAATACACTTAATTGATATCTTCTTTTAAAAGCAATATTTCAAATCGCACAGAAACGTTCGCATGTTCAATACCTAGTGAATATTTAAATCAGACGTGACACCGTGACCCGTACGTTAATATAATCACCAATGAATTTATTTAAATCGCATAACTTTCAACAAAAACTCCGTTTTAGCTAACTACAATGTGAAATGGATTAAGCTTTCACTATAATCGAGCTAAGCTACCAAGAGACTGTTAACGAGTCAAACGATTGGAAGCAACTGAGCGAATTTGCTTATCATTCGACTTTAACAAAATAGCATGTCTCTAAGAGTGTAACAAAACTGATTAAGACAATTTTTTCGCAATTGCTTTGAATGACACTTGGAATCCTAACATAATACAATTTTGTGATCCCTTTCTCAAGAGCTATAAAAGTGTAGATAAATTATTAAGAGAGCATTTCGTTATGTGCAATTTTAGCTGCAATTTTACACTTTTTATAAAAGCAAAAATCACATTAAATTTGTAAATAAATAATTACATACCAAACTTCCAAGGAGCACTGTTTAGTATTTTAGTTCATAAAGTTCACAAAGGTGAGTTAGGAGAAATTAAAAAAAAAACAACGAAAATATACGAATTACTTGTATGAAACAATATGCGGAAATTTAATGTTGTATTTCAAATATCTGCATACCTTCTGCAATTATTATAAAATAACTATAAACCTTAAAAAAGATTGCATAACAATCGTGCCAACTTTAAAGAGATTTTAAATTTTTATGCTTGGAGTATTATCTAACATATATGTAACATTATATCAGGTTAGAATGAAAAAATATAAAAGTATCTAAAAGCATGGATATCTTGAGCGAAAGAAGTTGGTAAATATATTTTTAATTCCTGTGACAAAATCACGCGATCGACCTTATCAAATTAAACGAACACCCATAGAGAAACCTTTATCAATTATAGAAAGTGGGCTATAATCACGCAATATTCACGACAATTAGAAAGCACTAATGTTTTGAACATCTTAATTCAAGTGTCACATTTTCGATAAGCATGCAAATAATGCATGAAAATCAAACAAAACTTTATCACTTTCTTAATCAGGTTTTAAATTGATCTTTACGATGATCTCTGGAAATAACTGAAAATTTATTATGTCAATGTTAAAAGCATTTCGCGATCACGAGATTTAGTATAAAATGTTACTATGCATATTTTTTGTTATTTTGTTATTATTTTATTCCTCTTATATTATTATTTTAAATATATGCATATGTAGAAATATATTTATTTCGAAATGTAGTAAAATTCAGGGCTTAATTCTTTTAAATACTCAAAGGGTAAAATATGCATAAAAAGCGTTCGTATTTCGAAGTTAAAGTGCATTTTTTTAAACGTTTGTTTTATGTTATGTGAATAAGTTTACCAAATATGTAGAAGAATAATTTTCTTAGCAAGAGAATAAGCTATAATTGATTGAAATTGATTATGTAATACTTTAGATGTAGGAAAGAAAAGAAAGTAATGCTGCTTATGCCTATATACTCGCGCTTGATTTGCAAATCTATAGTCCGAGCGCAATTCGTATAAACGCAATCAAATTTTAAAATTTAAACGTGAAATACTTCTAAACAAATGAAGTTTTTTAAAAAAGGTTCATTCAACTTGTCATTGACTAGTTGTCTGCACATTTGTCCAAGCTAACGGTAAACGTATAAACCGGTGCTGATTGTTGACACTTTAATTTTGAGTGCTGCTGCAGTGCACAATTCGTATAAACGCATGCAACCCTTTTTACAATTCTATAAGTACTGATCTTTTAATTTTTGGATTTTATCTAGTTTCGTATATAAAAACGTGGGGTGGGTTCAAGACAGAACCGCCGCCTCCTCCGATTGCCTATTAAACAAAAAAAGGATCGTGCCGCGAAAAGGACAGAAGGGCGGAAGGAAAAGGCAGGAAAGAGAAAGAAAAGAAGGAAGAAGAAAACAAATACAAGGAATAAATAGAAATAGATAAACTGAAAAAAGGGAAAGTAATAACAGGAAAAGGGAAAGTAATAAAAAGGAAGGAAAACCATAAAAAGGAAGAAAATAATATCAAAATAACAGTACGAAAAAGGGGGAAGGAAGCCCAGCTGCGGAGGCTCAACTAAAGTTACTAACTATGCATCTTACTATGTGATTTAAATTACTATCTAATCAATTCTATGTCCTTTAAATCCGGCTAATCATCACCTTATGTTACTGAAAAAACAAGATAACAATAATGGACCTTAGCCATTTAAGCCTATATCAGCTTGGCCGTGATCCGATTTACTTTCATTCATATAACGAGTACATACTAAAGCGGCAGAAGTACAAAAAGATTATATAAGGGGTCCCCAAAAAAACCGTGGTTTCTTTTATGACCGACGATCGCTGGAAACTTACTTCTATGGTAATCACTTATCTCTTACTTATGGGTCCGACGGGTCAAGGCCAATTCACAACGAATGATATGGTAGTAAAAAATTTCCGAAAGGGTTATCAGGAAAAAGGGGGGAAATAACAAAAAATAAATTAAGTGCTGCACAAATTGTGTCTGAATTAGATCTTCAAATTAAAACACGACGGGTTCAACAACTTTTGCATAATACAAAATAAATAAAATGTCGAAAGCTATTAAAAGGCCACATTTACAGCATCAGTGATGTTGTCTTTATGTTTTGCTCCTAGCAAAATGAATTCCAAAGGTTACACGGAGCTGTTACAAGCAGTATTTGGAAGACAGATTAAAAAAATATTAATTTTCCAGCAAAACATCGGACATGCGCATATATTTCCACTGTCACAAAGCGATAGCTACACAATAGAGATATACGGCTAATACGATACTACTGCGTCTGAACGATTGATTGTTGAACTTTCCTTTTCTGTGACCAAGGACATTTAAAATCCGAATTATTGTATTTTTACTTTCAGTGAACAAATTCCCTTGGAGCATATTCAAAAAGTTACTAAAAACCATTCATAAACCTTAAAAATAGTGAAAAAATATTACATCAAGTTTTTACTTAAAAAAGGCTATATTCAATAAAGTAGACAAAATTCAAAAACAATAAACACTCCTTTAAAATTACAAAAACCGTTGCCTGCGTTTATGCGAATTGCGCACAGCAATATCACTCAAAATTAAAGTGTCAACAGTGAACACCAAAATCACTGATTTCTAAGCACTGAGATGAAATAAATATGGCGAGAGCATTGTCACCTCTAAAACGGTACAACTTTTTTGTTCAAATTATACGTGCGTACACAGGTTTTATGTTTCTAATTGTTCGAACTCGGTGTATATTATTGTTCCGTTTGAATTCGGTGCATATTCGTGATCGATGCTTCGGATCATTATCCTCTTGTAACATCCAGTCGGTCGTATCGTTCCCAAACAATGATTTTGCTGATCACAGAAGGCCCTTCTTGTAGATTGTACACATGAATTTTGCATCGAGATTTTGGGTAAATAATATCAGCTGTCCAAATTTATTGGACGAAAAAGAGCCCCAAGCATGCACTTTTAATGGAGGTTTAACTATTTTTGTCAAGTATTGTTGTTTTTCCCTAACCCAGACTTTTCTTTATTAGTTTTCTATTATAAATGAACACTCGTCAAATAGAATGACTCGATCCCAATCAAAATGCTGGTGTTCTAGAGCCCACTGCTTACATTTCTCTATATGGTTACCAGTTAACAACGGACTTTGCTTCGACCTTTTCGATTTTATATAAAATTCCTTTAAATGTCGTTTAATTATTGCTTCTGATATATTAATGTTTTTCTTTTCTAATACTGTCCACAAGTACTTGTAGACTCTCCGCAACGCCTAGGCGTCAAGCGTGCCGTCCGTCACATGCTTCCCTGTCGCGCCTCTGGGCTAGCTCAGCCTAGAGCATGAGGCTCATTTCAGTTTCGTGTCTGGTCTGTACGGCCATCTCCTTGAGTATCCCAGAGGACGCTAACACCTAGGTTGCTTCAAGCAGCTCTCATATTCCCCATCTTCTTTAGTTCCTCCTTAAGGGGCGGTCCAGGCTCGGAGAAATGCACAGCTAACAGGCTGACCAGAGTCTGGTGACCCCTTCCCTTTCCCACCCTCTCCCCTTCCCTTACCTAAACCTGATGACGGGGACTCGTTTCCCTGCTGGTGGTGGCGTGGTTGGACTGGAAAGAGATAATTTGTTTTTTTTCTATTAATGAGAAAGAGTGGCGGGGAAGTGAGAGGCCTCATTTGAAATATTTACCCTTTTGGCAATTTCGTTTTGAATAATTTGACTACGATTGCTCACTCTGGATGTATTCACTTGGTATAATTTTCGCATTGAACATTTTTCCGCAATTGGGCATTTTTTGCTTCGAACATTTTTCGAATTGGCCATGGTCGTACATCGTATTGAATATTTTTCGCACTGAATATTTTCGCACGATATCGTATTTTGTCTTCATATTCACCATCGCATTCTTTCAGTGAATAGCATCAAAAAATTAGAATTTTCTGTCAAAGACTGACCTCGGTTGCAGCAATTTTGTTTTTCTTTGTACGTACGTATCATTTAGGGATTCCCCGGGTCACTAGTACTCCGTGAGAGCATCTTGACAGCAAAGCTTACAAAGCTTGTATATATTGTGTATGTTTAACTTTTTCGAGAAACCTCAGGTAGAGGCCACACATAATAACAGCACTCACGGAGGGGGATAAGGTAGATATTCGCAAAAGACACAAAACGCGGCAAGCAACTAGACGAGCGCATACGGAGCCTCCTAGGCCCTTACTGGGCGCCGAATCGCAGCCGACGCCGTGGCCGGCCTTGGCTAGTACTGGCAGCCCGGAAAACCAAGAAGTAAGACCACCTTTCACACCTGAACGCGAATTGGAAAGAGGCCTCCAGTCTCCAGCAAGAGGGCCGAACGGTAACGAGGAGCTAATTTCACCAGGCGCTCCTAGCATCCTAGGACGCGGTCCGGAGGAAATTTCCCGAAGCGGAGAGACAGCCCTATCACATTAGGCCTATCCATGGCCGACACCCCAGACAGCGACAGTGGACCCCGACAATTCATTCCGGGAGTCACAATTTCACAATGCACCCCGAGCAGACGAGTCGACGGTATCCCCGGGCATTATCCCGGAAGGCGGGAACTTCAAGCCGGTAGTTATTTGGAGGAACAAACTAGTTATTTGGAGGAACAAAGCGAGATTGTGGAGGAGCACGTGGCTGCAAATAATATGTAGGGTGCACCAGCGGTGTGTTGGAAGTGCGACCAACCGGAACATTTTTACATCGATTGCCCGGCGAAGTCGCAGGGTTTCTTCTGCAAGAAGAAATATCCATTCTTAAAACGAATACGTAATAATTACACATTGGGATTACTTAATTGTACAAAATGTAATGGGCAATTTTATATAAGCTCTGAAGGAAAGACTGCTAATATACGTCGTATGGAAACTGAGAAATATAAGAAGGCATTACTATCTGAAGGTTCTTCTAGCAAATTGAGTGAATTTTACAGATTTTCATAATTCGGTTCGAAAGGAAAAAATTTGGCAACTTCAGAAGCTGTGTTCTATTTAGTAATTAACTCTACTTATTTGTTCCCAATGCATTTCTTCTCTTTAAGTAATGAATTTTTTGTCCTGAAGACTGAATTTGTTGTCGAAACATGAAAAGCAGCAATAATAGTTATGACAACAAACTGCACTGTATTGTTTTATTGATTCCGCGGTTTTTTTTGCTCAACTCTATTATTTCATATATTATTTGTTAAGTCCGTTCCTCCTTCACTCAGAAGAAATCTATACATAAACGGCAGAACATTGCTCCTAACTGAACGCTCTTTTATGTTGCAAATGTGAACCTGTTTGCAGTCTTAACTGAACGTTTGTTTTGTTATATAATGCGCATAATATAACATAATGCCACTAACTGAACGCACTCATGGTATGTTTGAAATCCCTACTACCAAAATAAATTCTTTGACATTTAATGCCAGATTTTCAAACATACAGACCTAATTACAAATAGAATTCATCGGAATGGTTATTGTTATTACAGTTGCAGGTAATTGTAATTGTAGTAGACAATACCTTAACGCTTTCAATTTTTCAAATATACAGCCTTATCGTGATATCCGTTTGGAAAGGATAAGGTTCCGAATTCCTTATAATTGTTTTTGTAAAGCAACAACAAAAATAAGGAATTCGGAACTTTTTCGGTTCGAAACGGGTACGACGATAAAGGCCAATTTACATTACTGCAACATTGTAAGGAAACAGTGCGAGCGGGATAGATAAAGCTAACATGATAAAATACGAAAAAAGACAAAACATATGCCAACAAAATTTTACAAGCTAAAACGTCAATTTCCCCGCTGAAATATAATTTTTCTTTCCCCTTCATTCTTTGTCCTTTTTTTACACATATCATCAATCAATAAAACCATCTCGCTCAGTTTTTCAGTAAAAAAACATGTTGCTGCTATGTAAATTGACCTTAAGGCTGACAGTTCTTCAATTCTGACTCAAAAGAATTTCCTTCTGACTCAAAAGAATTTCCTTTCAATTCTTAGTAAGATTCCTTGAAATTTCCTTGCCGATTATCCTTTTGCAGTTTCAATCCATATTTGATTATGAAAAGAGCTGACAATAAAAATACATATTCACTGAATTGTTATTAACATGCACCAAGAGATTTCTCATAAGTGTAATTTACTGCGTTTATTGTTTTTTTTTATTTCCCTATTTAACGGTAAGAATGGACAGATGAATTTTGTGTTTTGTGGGTTCAAATTATCTGAACAGGAAAATGCTTACAATACAAGGAAGAAAGAGGAAATAGTATTCTTAGCAAATGGAGCATGACTAAGTAAGGCGAGGCTAAAGTGTGCTATCTAAGCGCATTTTTCTTGCCATTTATTTGCTTCGCATGCTGTTTGCATTTTAAGAATTGAGAAATTAGAGAAACTGTTCGATACAATTTTACAATTTTATAGAATTGTAATTGTAAAATTTCAATTATAATTCCATGGAATTGTATTTGTACTTGCAATTGGTTATTGAAAATATGTATATAGCTCCGCATAAGAGTACTTATTTTTAACAAAAATCTTTTTGTTTTTTCCTTTTTAGGTGAAAGGATTTCGTGTTATCACTCATCACTCCCGCCAACGGAGCACATTTTCCTGAGGCTTTTTCTATACGCTTAATTTTTTATCACCCAATGGATCTTTTTTTTAGTTTCATTTTTTAATACTTTAAGTATGTACTAATAAATATTTAAAATTTCAAAACGTTACTTTACGGAAGTTATAAATATTGTCTACTTTCTACCCCACTAAACCAGACAGCAGTTAAGATTCTTCGAAACTTGAGCTAATATATCATAAGTAGTTGTCAATTTCGATTCAATATTGAAGATCACAAAGGAACACAAACAAATCAGTACAAATTATCGACAGCTTAACTGAAATGCACTTTCAGCAGGTAATACAAAGTGCCTACATAGTAAACCACACATGGCAATCCCCACATTAAAGCGGCACTTGATGGCACCACTTCTTTAAAAGTAAACAAAGTATTTCATTCAAAGGCCGTGTACGTATAAGAATGGCGCGAGGCCCACCATCCAATAGGATTTCAAGGTTACAGGCACATTTGGTAGTGTGGCAGCATAGCATGTGCTCATTGATTGAAAGCACTGCGGACGCATGAATACTGTGGGTGTTAATCACTGCAACAGATTTTCTATACATTCTCGTTGACTTCATTTTATCGTTATTCATTCAGGAAATGTATTCATGCCGCAGTTAGCAATTATGTTAACGAACTAAATGTGCCGGCTTTTCAAGCAACTGTAAAAATCTTGCCTTATAAATCAATAAATCCAGCAAGCTGACGATAAGAGAACTCTCACAATGCTTCCTTCTTTTTAAAGTTAAAAATAACTTAATACTCAAAAACACCAAGGTCTGTAGAAAAACTTCCACTATACGTACTTGTTTCCATAGTCTTTTGTGTAAAAGCAGAGTAAAAATCACAATTGTTCCAACTTATGTCGAAGTCAAATTTTTATCAATTATTATTGTTCTAAGCGGCACTATATCATTTCCCCAAACTGTTGTGTGTATCAACAGAAAATCTCACTACTTTAATTGGTATAATTCTATCACTTTTTAATACAAAAAATTAAATTGAATTGTAAATTTTCCAAACACTGCACCCCGATCCTTTGACACTTGACGTTTATTGATATGATAACTGAGAGAAAAACGAAAAGCACAAATGCAAGAGAGAAAGCAAGAAGAGCATTGTGATTCAATTCAAGTAGGAAATGAGGATTTCATGAAATGAAACAGGTACATCTTTGGGACAAGTCAAAGTGGAAAACTCTTCATGGATGCTGCCAGATCGCCGTATCATTCTTGTACGAAAAGTTAAGGGACCAATCGGTTTGCTTGATAATTTATTCCTTCTTTATTATCAGACACTCATGGCATAATAAGATATTGAATTGTCGTTGGATTTCTTTGATTATCTTATACAATCAAAAATATGATATATATTGAATAAAGTATTATAAGTATTTCTTATTAATAATAATAGTAATACTTTTAACACATTCATTATTATAAATGACCTTAAGGCCGTGTGCCAGTTTGGCTTAATTTGTTCTTGGCTTGTACTTTCTCATCAGGTAACCCACGAAGTCGATGAAATAGTAAACGAAAGGAGGAGTTACAATGGTGCGGCAGCGGTTGAAGCCAAAGCGAACATTGCAGCAGATCGTGCGGTTGAAGCAAAGATTGCGGTAAACTGAGTTCCATTTTGCTGCGAATCAAATTGTCAAATGAAAACTTTCACCCATACTTGAGCTCTTTTCTTAATATTTTTATATTTCGGATGGAACAACTCAAACAATGCAGCGTTTCCCTTCACCTTTTCAATCAAATTTTTTAAACTTAATTTTAAATTTATTTTGACAATGGCTTCCTAACCTCAAAAAGTACAACACTGAATATAGCTGCGCTGCAAAGTTAAGAATTTGCCAACTTTGAGCTTCACCTTATGCAGCAGCCGCAGACGCAATTGTCCATTGAAACGGGCTTAAATCAAAACCTTGTATTTAACTTTTGACAGCTCTTGCTTACGCTGCAGCAGCTGCATCATTGTAATCCTTACTTAAACCTGAAATATCTTTTAACAAGTCAAAGCGGACACGGTATAGAGCAAAGAATAAATAATACTAACAAAGAAGCGACACAGAACGAGCTGGAAAATATTACAGTTATAAATGTGATGTGCCCCTTGCTTTAAATGTGTTCAGGCGGCTGAATGATTACGTATTGTACATAATACCTGCCAAAACCTTCGTAACTACAAGCCGGGAACAGACATGACTTCTGCACACAATGATACGGCAAAGTGGTCCGGCATTATGTTATGAACTTTTGTTTAGGGCCGATTCCAATCCAAGTCTTCGCTTCGTGTTCGTCTCGTTATAAGAATTTGTGACGTCAGACGGAGACCTTAGAGCTTGGCTAGTTTGTACAACACTTCGTCAAGTTAACTATTCATGACAATAGTAAAGGAAGGGACTTCTTCGTTAAATTTTTATTAGTAAAGCTACACACGTTTCTATTACCACGTTGAAAGATTGAGTTGAAATTTCAATCCGTTGAAATTGAGCTCAAGTAAGGTCGTATTTTAGAGTTCATTCCCCGAATTTCTAATAAAATATACAAAATTTCAAAGCAGTAAAAACTATAAATTCTTTTGGAAACTACTGAGTCAAGCAAAAGCGACTTTTCATTTCCCGAATCTGGGTCGAGTCAGAATCAGAACTGAATTTATTGAGAATATCACAAGTACTTATATACTACGTTAAAATTCTTATTACGAATTATAAGCTCAATGAAAAAAGGTTTTTCATTTGTGGCAAAAAGTGTTGCCACATTCTCTATAGAGGATAATCCAAAGAACTTATCAAATATCATTTCGACACGCGCCCTCCAAGTTGTTTATCTCGATGACTCCAACAAACAAATCGATTAATCGGCCTTCCACAGCGATTATTCGAGTAGCGATTATTTTCAGATCAAATTCGATTTCTGGTAATCGATGTTTTTTCATGTTTTTCCCCTTCGAGCATACAACGGACAAGGAGCGGAAACAATCAGGCAAAAGTGAAGCCAATTTCCTCATTCACGTAGAAATTTCGGTTTGCTTTACAGTGTAAAAATTGTCAGTTTGGGTTAACCTACGGTATACAGAATCAAAACCCCCGGGACTACAAAACAGAAGCCGCGAAGCAGAAATTGCAACTCACACATAAACTGCTTTTTATGAAAGTCTGAATATAGAGGATGTAGACCGATGACTCATGTTCGGACTACTTTTCTCTTTATTCCTATCTTAAAAGCGTTCATAAAAAACTATTTCACACATGTGCAAATCCTACTTCATGGCTTGTGTTTTATAGTCCCGGGGGTTTTGACAGAATACAAGGTATGCTAGAGGGGCAAAATGACACTTGGCCGTGATATCAGCTCGGCAAAATTGTTTGGAAATTTGAAGTAATTTATTAATTAAATAAATAGTTAAGCATAGTTTTCATTTATTTCTTTACAATAATGTTCCATTGCGCATACTCTAGCATATTTATTCATGACTAATTTTTGAATTTTTTGCAATATAACCAAGAATTCTTGGCGCAGTGACGTCACTTTGGCAAAAATGGCGGAAGTAGTGTTCGGACTGAGCATACCTTGTATTCTCTATACCGTGAGGTTAACCCAGGAAATTTTGTATGGAGATTTTCTAGCACAAGCTGTCAACCACGCTCTATTCGGACAATTTTTGGCTTCACCTAGCTGCATAGGATTTCTTCTGTTGTTCCCTTCAAGGAGAGAACAGAGAAGGAGCGGAACAACAGGAGAAATCCCATGAAACTTAGGTGAAGCCAAAATTTGTCCGAATGTGTGCGTTTTTGACAGCTTGGGCTAGAAAATTTCCATACAAAATTTCCTGAGTTAACCCGAACTAAATTTTTACACCATAATGTGAACCAAAATTTCTACCTTTTAGTGGAGCAAATTGACAATTCACTTTTGCTTCGTTGATTCCGCTCCTTTTTTGTTGTATGCTCGAAGGTTGTTTCGCCCCTTCTCTGTTTTCTCCTGGAAGTTCTTTTGTCAAAACTTCTTCCATACAATTTGACAGCTGAGTCGTGTGGCCTTCATTGCCCGGAGCAGACGCATATCTCATCCGCGACTCCACGTTTTTAATTTGTACAGTTCGTGCGCGAATTGCAATTACATAATTAAACTTCATTAATCTCAATTCTAATCATACGGTGTTCTTATTTCGGCTTTTTTGTGTGTCTCGTCGGAATAAGTTCTCTCAATTTGGCCTGCAAAATAGTTAAT
>QYTT01095308.1:2511-28624 GCA_006980735.1 Dasypogon diadema
GAGAGACGAGAGGCTATGGGATAAGATAATTCCTGAATGATGAATCGCTGTGTATAAAATTCACGTGGAGGCAACAGCAATAACAGTTAAAAGTTTCAGCTACCTACTAGCACCAATCATACTGATATGCCGTCACATTCCACCCAATAACCGCAAACTAATTAAACTACGAACAACAAAAAGCAACTTTTTGCAACACACCGACCACTTAGAAAAGAAGTCAGAAAATGGAGAGGAAAAAAAATTGCAATATAAAGTGAAAATGGAAAACAAAGTTAAATTTACGGGCAACCTTCACGGGCTGATAGTAAAAATCATTAAGTGGCTACCAGGAGGTGGTAACGATGCAAAACTGCATAAAATTTCTCCACTGTGCAACTTGTTCGACTGTCGAATTTTTCTAATTTTCTTCATCAGAAAAAAAAGTTCGTCGCTTGTTAGGCAGTCTTTCGTACTTATACGTTAAAAAAAATAGCAAAAAAAAGAGTGTGTTGATTGTATTATTTCCCATTATTAGAAAAGCTTTCTCGACATTGAGGTGAACAGCCCTTTGTCCTACTACTTGTCCAAACAGTAGCAATAATAATATAAAGCGGGGAGAACTTCCACCCTCAAAGAAGAACTGGAACTGAACCCTCCGTCAACGCATTATAAGTTCAGAACCTTATTTCTTGAACGATTGGAGTGAGAAGACTATGGCCACTTCTTTATCCAAAGAGTCTCAGATGATTCACTGACCGATTCAAAGTGGATCATTGAACAGGTGTAGGAATCATTGGTCTTGATATCAGGGCTCGGTTGCGATGGGCAAATGGCTCACAGTCTTCCAGGTCGAAATACATGCCATTGTCACCTGTATCCTTCTCAACCTTAACAAAGGTCTGAAAGGTGTCAACAGGCAGCACTTAAGGTACTCTCTTCCTGATGCTTCGTTTCGAAGCTTGTTGGGGAATGTTTTGAAATCCTGCAACGCCTGGCCGTGAGCAACGGTCACATAGGTACTTGGCCATTGCGGCACAGAAGTGAATGAAGCTGCTGTCGAGCTAGCCAGAAAAGGTTCAACTGTCCTGAGCATCTCAGCAGCATTGGGTGGTCTACTACCAAAGATGTGATAGAAAAATGGGCTAGTGGTCTCCAGCAGTCCTATTGCAAAGCGGATTTTAGGTTGCTTATAGGTTATCCATCTCGCCATCATGGACTAAGATATCACCTATTTAAGTGGGCTTGTCTAATGGGACAGAATGTCGTTTTTGTTTGGACCACCATACACCTTCGGCAAGTCTTAACTTCCAGTGAGATCAAATTCCCTTTGGCAATAGATCTTCTTGCGGATGGTCTTTTTGCACTAATAGGAGGTCTGGTTATTTGGGCAACTTCCCAAAGTTTGATAATAATAACAACTTTTGAGATTCACCGAGTTCCTTGCCCCAAATTTTTTGCGTATTAGCAGCAGGCCATCCTTTTTCCATTGTCTTTTAGAATTTTGTGCAAAAAAAATCCTGAACTATGTGCCGTCTTTTCCCGCAAAACAGTTCGTCGTTTAAGTCCTTTGCGTCCTTTCCTGATTTAAAATTCACTGTAATTATTTTTGTCTACAGTTTTCTTGAATTTAACGTCACAAAGTTAGAGAATTACAGGGACCAGCTACTACTTTCGGAAGAATATGATCCAAAAACAGAAACTTCCGCAGCGAGGCGATTTTCTTGTCATCTTTTTTCCGTTTCCTTCTAATTACCTCCCCTACAATAATTTCACGTTAAATATATCACGGCACCACTCCCCACAATCCCTTCCAACATACATTTAAATAAGAATGGTCCCATATCACCAATACTTACTGTCAATAACAGTCCACCACATGTGGCAACTACAAATCATCAAGCACCATCGGCACAACGCCGCAATCAGTGACAAATTTTAACGCTCATGTGTCATTTGGTCTGTCCAAAGGCATAAATAAGGTGCAATCGAACAGGTAGGAAAGTTGGGTCAGCCACTACAGAAGAAAGACAGAGCTCCCAGTGCTCTACCATCGTCAGCCACAAGTGGTATGCACATGCTACAAACTCTATGGATAGGGATGTACGTACCTTGGCTCATATGCTCACTATCTGTGTACTTCTTTCGACGTTGCTTTAGGTATGAACTGATCGAACCCACCTGCCTCTTACTCCTACCCGACCCCACTATACGACCGATTAATTAAGTTCGACAGTTTTATTAATCACATGGTAAATTTACGCACGTGCACGCATGTCAAGAGGTGCACTCGTGTGCCGCGTACAACAGCAGTGTGGAATTTGTTGTTTTTTTAATATTTCTTATTACAGGAAAAAAAATTGACGGAACACCTGGCACTGCAGGAAAATAGATGCAATCCACTTGTTCATTGTAAAAAGCAAACAGCCGGATTAAATCTCCCCCAATTTTTTCGGTAGCTCTCAAGATTCCAACAGTTCGACGGTAAGAGATTCCTCCATCCTTTTCCGAGATGAACACCTCCATCCCAGGTATATAAGTCTTTCTGGCGTGGCGACAACAGAAGTATACATGACGGTAACGAGTCATCGCAAAGTCATTTGCAAGGTGGTGATTATTGTTATCATTTGATGGGATAGAGTTATCTAGATAGACAGGGGCGCTGGTGGTGATGGCGGTGATGGCGGCAGTGGTAGCATTTACTTCTCTTATCCTAACTTCCCTGAGGTTTTCACAATCGAAAAAATAACCGTTACAGTCGCCATCCTTCACCATCCACACCCTCATTACAATCATCATTGTCGTCATCATTCGGGAGGGAGGCGGTCACAGAAAAATCTCTTCCAGGTAAATCAGCCCATTCAACTAGCTCCTGTATATCAGATGGTGTGAACGTTGTACTTGCATAAAATTGGCGGGCGCAATTCCCGTTTCCTTTTCCTTCCCGCTTTCAACTCGTCTTTTTAACGCTTTTATCTCGGATTTTATCCACTTCACCGTAAAGGCTTCAATTACAATTACCAGAAAGATCTTGGGGCTATTAGATAATTTTCGTCCAGGTGGGAGATAAACGAAAAACCACAAGAAAGAGATGAGGACAGCACAACAGCACAAGAAGGTTAATCAGAAGGGACGGAGGGCAAAATCATGCCGAAGAAAATCGATTATTGCACTATCGATAAACACAGGTTCATGTATCGATGTAAATGGGATGATAGAGTGGCTCACTGCAAGGCGGCTGAGATGAGAGGTTTCCTAGGTAAGTAAGTGGGTAGTTAGGTAGATTGGTAGCCCAGGAAGGTAGGCTGCAGTTGGGCATGCATGCAAAGGTACAAGAGGCAACCAAGAGGTGAACTGACACGAGCGAATGAATGGTTTCAAGTAAACAGAACTGAGGAGGAGTTGGCATTTCTTCCTGGTAAAGAAAAATTAAGAAAAAATGTTGAAAGCAGTCACGTGCTACTTTGCCGCTGCTGCTGCTGCTGTTGCTGTTGCTGTTGCCATTAAATGCTAGTGAGTTTTGGTTTTTCCTTATCGTTGCGCGATTTATGGCTTCAAGTACCTTAAAACTGGACTGACTTGTTGAATAAGGTTAACCATCAGCACACGATGAACCCTTCTAATAAAGAGCCCACTTTTAGCTGCACAGGATCGAATAGCACCCGTTTATTCCACATTCAATCAGACGTATGCGCCTCTACTCACAGTTGTCAATGACGACAACCGGAGTGGGCCAGAACAATTGCTGCAATTCCAGTGCAGCCACGGGGCCAATAGATCTTGACCAAATTGCATAATTTTCAAGTAATTGATTGTAAGTACCTCAGCGACCGATTAATCTCTTCCAGGCTAGGCGGACGGGGCAGCCAGTCGATCTAGGTATCTCACACACAATGGACGATGACAACTACATTGCCGCAACGATGACGAGGAACGTGCTGTTTGTCTTACTTTTGACGAAAATACAAGAAAAGGTACGCGGACGTGGTAAGGAGCTCCCGCATCCAAAGAGGTCCAAGCGGGATAAGACCACGGTCCATACACTCTTAGATTTCGCCTTCATTTGAGCTGCTACATTGTCAACGTGATCACAGTCTACAGATCTGACCAAATGGCTTGACCTTTAACTTCGTGGCGAGCATTTTGCAAGTTTGACCTCACGAATGGATTTTGTGATTGTTGCGACGGTGACTGCCAACCGCTGCTGTTAGTGGCGCACACTAGATTGATCTTAAAGTATTATATAAATATAGCGTATGATGGTTGGTGAAATATTCTTCGAAACTCTTGGGTTAATAAGTCGTTGGAAATTTTTTGGTTTCTTAACCTTTTCTCATGGGATCGGTTCTTCACCAAAATCCAGACAGATCCACAGGGTGACTGCTTTCCTGTGCTGTTGTTTACCTCAGACGGGATTGGAAGGCCTACGATTTGCTTTAGCTGTAGACCTTCTTAACTGGAGGTACATGAAAGGTCTGCCCGTGTCCACCACGGTAGTTAACAAGTTGCGAAATTAAACACGAGTTCCACGGAGGCGAAACACGACAGGAAAACAAACACATGCCAGGTAGAACGCGTTTGTGCATTCGGTCCCGTCCAGTTGCCCATTTTATAACGAGTAACAAGTAATTTTGTCACACAATTAACACCAACGCCTTCGAAGACTTCCAGAAAGCGGATAGAAACAGAGACAAATGGCCCTAAGGGGTTTGTGGGGCCATCAGACCTATGGCTATACTATATGGTCTCTGCCATTATGGTACTATGGGTGATATGGTGATTTCAGCAGCAGCAGCAACACCAGCAAGGAAAGCCTAAGAAACGAAAAATATATGGTATGAGGTGAGGCTGTGATATATCACTTGCATCGAGAGGAACCTGGAGACCCACATACCACCATCAAAGGTTTTGGAGAGGGCAGAGGCCAGACAAAAGTTTCAATTGGAAACAGTCCCGGGATGGCGGAAAAATCTCTTAAGGAATTTCAGGTGATACATGGAGTTCAGTTTAAACGCCGGTTAGCCGGTAACAAAAACAGGCATACACGATACGCGGCAGTTTGCTACTAAATAAATTTAAACATTGAAGGTAGCAGAGATCGCAGCCAACGTCAACGTATGTCTATGCAAAAAGGCCAAGATTACCTTGGGATTTGTGGCGATAGAGGCCACGGCATAGTCCGTGTATCCAAACAGCCAACTTAGCCAACCATCCAACTTCAGCATAGGAAGGACCAAGTGCCACTGTTGTTACTGTGACTGCTGTTGGATTTCTTCAAGTGCGGTATTGTCACCAAAAATTTATTAAATTAAGGTTTAGGTGGGCGGTGGCTGGTGGCTGGTGGTTCGTAATTAATTCCGGCATTTATTTGTTTCCCCGAGACATCGATAAGGTTTTTGTGATGAAATCTGACACACAAGAAAACATGGAATAGTCTCGAATAGTTGGATCTGGGTAAAAGTAGGGTACAAGAAAATAAATTTTCTGTATTTTTCTGGGATATTGTGAATGCTGCCAAGATCTGAGGAATCTTTTGGTAAGGTTTGAGAAATTTCGAAGAACTTTAGGATGGTTTGGAAACTTAACATTTTCATGAGTACATTTTTTATGACATTGATGGAGTATGCACTCGGAACTTAGTGGAAAATGTTTTTATTGTTTTTATTATGTATTTTGAAAATAAAACTAAACACTTGCAGTATTTTCCACAATTATTTTTATTTTCGAAATGCAAAATTTTGACGAGTATCTTGTTAAAAATTTGACGGTTTTTTTCCGATATTTTATCAAAAATGCAACTTTTGGATTTACATTAGGATCTCAGGAATATTTTCAGTGAATTTCTGGCTTATGCAATAATTGGAAGTCTTCAAAGATTTTCTGGAAAGTTTGGAGAGAAAAAGTAGGTACTTTTTAGGAGGTTGTTAACATTAAGACTACCTTCTAGTAGCTCTAATTGATTGGATTCCCATTCGGAAGTTATTGTAATGGGTCCGATTTTTTGAATTGAAAAATTCGACATATCTCCACGTTTCGAGGTTCCTAGAGTCCGAATCCATCGTTTTTGGAGAGATGGTGTGTGCTTATGTGCGTAATTCGAATATCTCGATAACAAAAAATTATATCGACTCCGGACCAATTTCGTTCGATGCATAATTGCATAATGAACACCTGTTAAGGTTTGTGAAAAAATTGAATTGGTATTCATTTTTAAAAATAACAATTAAACTTTCAAAAGCAAGAGAAAACGGCCAAATGGGAAGTTGGCAGGGTGGGTAGACCAGTCGCACCCAATTTATTTATATTCTATTATGAATGAATTTTAGTTTTTGTTTATTATTATTTTGTTTATGTACTAAAAAAGGAAAAAATAAAAATATTTTGATTGATTGATGAAGATGTTTTCCGGATCTCCCTCCCAAAAAAGGCCTGGGCATTGGGGCTTTTGATAGCTTGCAGCGATATAGCCTCTAACCCTCAAAAGTTTAACGATGGTGTGCCACAAGGCTCTTTAATATCTCCATTTTCCCTTTTAAATATCACTAATGACCCTCTGTTTTTTACCCGCCAAAAGTTTTTCCGGAAGCACCCTTCACTTCACTTCACTTGGATGGCACTTAACTCAGCTCAGTGATTGAGACCCTGAGTGAACCTAGGGAAAAGTTCTGTCCATCTAGACTTCGCAAGGATTTGAAACGTTTAAACCTAGACGTTCTTCCTAGTGTCACGTATCTTAACACAAGGAAGGGACTGTGGAAGAAGAGACTTTTGGTAGACCAAAATTTCTCTTCTGTCCACTTGTAAATAGATGCAGATAAGATGAGAATATTCACTCAGCAGTTCCAGTTGAACGTAGCTGCTGATTGGATCGGGTTTTATGAGGCTCTCGCTTAGATTGACATCTCCTAACAGTATCACAGTTAGAAAACCGGAGATAATCTCGACTCTGAACCTCGACTCGACACCACTGAAGGACATATCTATTCCGGGCTTACGATTTTAAATATTAGTATCTTCGCCCGTTAATGATATAGAACGTACGTAACCACCACATACTGTGTTTTCCATATTTCTGACTACTTCTTGAGTTTTCCGTCAGAGCCATATTGAGAAAAGCGCTTTCCTCAAAGCAACAACAAACGGAACCAAATTCAGAGTGTGGATTCAAAACGGGATCACTCTGCTATGGCACACGATCGGATACTTTCCAGGCAGATCCCGTATATTTACGGCCATTGTCGTTATAATCATATTTTAGTTCAGTTTAGTGATCTTGCGACAAAAAACCTAAGGCTTACATATTTCCTATCAATAAAGTGTAGCATAGCATAGAAGCGGAACATCTCTCACCCGTTCCAATAGCAGAACGATCAATCTAAAGAGCTCTTTCCTAGCACAAGATGAATGACCATAAGGCAAATGTACCACGACCTCCAGATGTTGCTTCTCAGATGAGAACTAGACTAAGATGCGTACCAGCAATCTTTACAAGGTAAATTGGTGATAACGCACCAAAATAACTGCCCAACATTTCGCAATCGAAAGTGTCTCAGCCCTGAAGGAAATCTGAGGACTTATCATCCCTCATAATGTAAGCCAGCAGACCCATGCGCCGTTCGCGGTAATTCTTCAAAATACCAACCGGGTTTTGTGGTAGGCCTTTTTAAAATTTTACGTAATTCCAGTTTAATACCATTGGGGTGGTGTAAGGGCATGCAAAGTTAATTCCACCCAATTAGTTCTAGTTCTTGAGGTCAAGACAAAAATTACCGCTAAAAAACTGGTACAACCAATTAACCCACAAATGAAAGTAGGCCCCAAAGCGTATATTCCTGCCCGTTCGAAGAAACGGGGTTGGGGGCACACCTTTCATAAGAATCGAATAGAAAAATACTTTCAGAAGATATACGGCGATCAAGAGGACGACGACGACGATGATAATGATGATGATGATGATGAAGTAATAATCAAAGTGCACCGATTGTTTATATATATGGCTATGAATAGGTGTGCACTGCACTAGCTACCAGTCAGCAGGTAAATAATAATAGCAGTCGAGGGGAAGAGTAACAACGAACAACAAGAAAGATATTCCCCAATTGTTTCCATTTGACCACACGGAGAGCACAAAAGATATTTAGGAATAAAGTAGGACATAACAGGGTGATCAGTGAAGAAATAAAGAGATATGACAGAGTGGTCCCCAGACCATCAGAACTATACTAAATAGTAACTGCTTGTCACGAGAATTGCACTTCGTCCATAATTACGTTGGGGAGTAAAAGGAGAGGTAGGTGGCATTTTTTCCCTACTTTTTTAGAGGAGTAAAAGAAAAAATTAAAAGATATGAGTGGGTGATAGTTTCTCATGATCGAGTAAAAAAAGCAAAGAAGAAAAGAGGGGAAAAGGGATAGATGTTAACTGTGTGCACTGTGTTTTCTCAAGCGATAGATAATAAACGGTCTTTTGGGGTTTAATGGCTATTGCGACAGAAACAGTAAAAATACACATAAAAAATAAATAAAAGTGGAAAAAAACACTAGAATTGACTTACCGTCACCTGATATGCTTCCCTGAGAACTATGTGAGTCTTCTGAAATGAGTAAGAGAGATTTTCTTGTAAATGAGTGTCTACAGTTTTTTTCCAAAATTCACAAAAAAAATGGAATGAAAAAATATAGGCTTACTAAAGAGAGAGAGGGAGAAAAAGAATGCAATCGACTGCTTTTCGTTAGTCCAGGGAATTTATATTATAAAAAGTAAATGTGCACACAAAAAAATCCCGGGGGAGTAATAACCGAATTAAATGCCTCCGATTTTCTTTTTTTTCTTGTTTTGTTTAGAAAAGTGCATTTGAAAAGAAAACAAAAAAGGAGAAAAACAACTGACCTGTATGTGGTGGGGCTTGTCTTTCTACACTGGCCCCGCTAATATCAATCCATTCAGGTGGTACTAGACTACAGGTAAGTCCATCCATTCTGTAGGCTAGAATCAAAGATAAAACAAATGCATTGTAATATAGGAAAAGATTGTTTTTAGGATAATGTTTGCAAACAAAAAAAGGGAGAAACGATAAAAGATTTAATACACCTGAAAATACGATGACCTCAATGACGGTAGCCAACAAATTGCTTAAAAGCTATGTGAAACAATGGAAGATGTAAAGCAAAACAACAACCAAAGGAAGGAGTCCAGGCAGCGTACTATCCCCGGTGGTACCAAGATTTGCTTCGTAAATGGGTCCAACGTTCGTCGGCATATTCCATTTGGTTTGACAAATAAATTCTCCAGGTGGAGAAGGTGATCTCTAATTAGCCGAACAGTAGAATTCTGTATTGGGCTACCGATTAGGTTCGTTCAGCGGGAGGTAGTGGTAAGTAAACTTCCTCATAAGGTTCAAAACGCTTTCCGTCCATTATATGGTCACTTTTTCTTCCAGGTGAACGCACCCAATTCTCTGCACGCACAGCCTGCTTACTCATATGGGGAAATTAAGATGTTTTTTTGTTTATAATCCCTGATCAGAAAGAGGAGATGGAATTGGCAGAAAAGATCCACCGGCAAAGATACTTGAATGCGCGCGCCTAAATATAAGGAGCAATGCAATTCTTTCCAGGTAAGCACAAGACGTGTGCCGACTCAACTGTTTATTCACGTGTGGGTGGGATATAAAGCGATTTGCCGCAAAGGTTGTGTTATTTATCTGCTTCTTCTTATTTTCTCGTTGTCTTACACACATTCCAAGCAAAAAGTTAAATTTAAAGAGGTATGAAAAACATAAACAAGCTATGGGGGGACGATTGAGGTTGTTTTACAACAACAAAAAATACTTTGTGATATGGAGCATTGTTTAATGAAATATGAGTGTAATACAATACACTACTATCCCCTAACTCAGGACGTTTTAGGCCCAGCACTGAGGACCATAAATCTGATTTCAAAAAACTCTCCTTCTCCTCCCTTTCCCCCGTTACCCAAAAATGCCGAGGGACGTAAATCAAATTCGAAACGGATTATAAAAATCGAAAAAAACACGATCTGAACAGGAGGCCAAGGAGGCGAAAATTCTCATTCTGGTTAAGCGGAATGATTGCAATAACTTCATCCAAATTAAAAGTATCTCCCAGTGAAGTAGCACTATTTGTTGTAATGGTGGTAGTGATGATGTTATAGAAGATCAGAAAAGTCCGGTACGACCCTGACCAAAATCAGTAAATTGAAATGCAACAAAATAAATAAAATTTCCTTGAGACGAACGATGAACGAGGTACAATATTATCGTGTTAATTCATTTTGATGCTCCCTTTAGTCGCCCACATTGATTTTACTCAACTGAAACTGCTATGGCACGGAATAGTGAAATTATTTTCATTGCCATCATAGAAGTAGCAGAGCAACAAGAAGAAGAATAGAAGTCACTTTTCATGTTGCACGGAAGTATATATCCCCTGAGCTGGTTAAATAGTTGGTGCTGGTGCTGCTGTTGCTCTTTCCACCGCCGAGATCATCAGCTGCTAATGAGGAAAGATGCCGGGTGATTTATGCTACTTTTATGGGCTATTTTCAGTTTTGGTACAGAGAAATATGCAACGCGATAGAGAAAATGGCATAGGTATAGCGGGCGACCAGAGTGGTTAACATTTTTGGGGAGATTAATAGATTGCTTGCGCACACATACATACAGAGGTATAGAATAGAAATTTGAGAAGGAGGTGACAAACCTCTGAGTACTTACTTTTAGGCTTATCATCCTGAAGAGATAACTGATGCTGGTGATGTGTCATTAGTCCACTGTGGTGTTGTGATTGAAGTGTTGTTAAACCATGGCCGTGATTTAAGTGCTGAATGTGCACTGTTGGTTGCAGTTCCATGCTGATCATAGCATAAAACCTGTAAGGAAAAAAAATTTGATAGTGAAAACTGATATAGCCAAATGGAAGAGATGAAAACAAAGTACAAAGACAGCACATCGTCTGAACCACCACCACACTCCTCAACTTTCAAGTTATTGTATTCGCAGGGATGGATCCTGAATGGTGTTGACTTATGCACCCATGTAAGATCGGTAGCGATTAGTGGTCAAACAGAATTCCAGCCTAACAACTATAAGTACAAGACGCGGACGCGTGGTACGGAGTAACAACCAAACGTACCCAAAAGGTGCAATCACAGCCAGCAAACCACCATTTACCCAGAAGCCTATAGGTAAGGACTAAAATAAGATCATCATCGACAACCTGCCTGCCTGCCTGCTATACACCACACACACCATAACCACACAATCACGCACAGATTGATCTGATCTGATCTGATCTGATCAGATTAAGATTAGTGGCAGGCAACAGCAACAGTATCTCTCGATTGATTTTATCCATCGATCCGTGCGTTCATTCGCTCGCTCTCTGTCCGTGTCCAGGTTTGAAATTGAGGTGATTGTGATTAAATTGTTTTTCTCTCCCTTGATCTTTCCTCTTTGGTCTCTGTTTCCCTTTCCCTTCTTGGAAGTAGGAGCCACCTGAATGTGTAATTTAGATATTGTACCCCGCATCCCTTGTCAGGTAAGGGATTAAGAGTGGAGTCAACGGCATGATGGACTGGTATAAAATTGTTCTATCCGACTGAGGCTATTTCACTGTTTGTTGATATAAACCGATTATTACACGCGTCTTTCAATTGAAAAATGATATAGTGATGATGTGCAGACGGAAGCGCTATCATCTCACTTCGATCTTAAGAAAATTACACTAAATAGCTTAGAGGAAAGAATTGATAAGAGTTTTCAGTTCATTATGACCAATTACTTGGTATGTGTCAACGTGGAGGTGATGGAGAGCTGCTAGTTAAATTCATGTAGTTGAGAAGGTGTTGTCCGATATTTAATTTAATGAAGAATTCTGGTCTGGTCTAGTCCGATCCTGTAGCAGAAGGAGAAGAGAATAAATCTATGGAATGTCTTGCTTTCCATAAAAGGCACCTAAAATTATTCCTGCGCTGAAAATAAACCAACACAATCGGCACATGAATGGAGCGTCAGGCTGGTGGAAAGTTCCTAAAGGAACCGACAGCAGACCCTTCTTTTCCGAGAGAAGATACTCTACAAAGAGATGAGAACCCATTTAAAATCATTACTAAATTATGGATATTATAGGGTGACGGTTGCACGTAGTATTTTTAATTTCTTTCTAATGTTTCTAAAGGTATTCCGCAAGGCTTTATACTTATACCGCTGTCATTTGCAATACACATCAAAGACTCTTCTAATCAAGCTGGCCCAAGACAATCTACCAGATGCGACTCAACGAGATTCTCCTCAGGTGGAGCCACTGTACACACAGCCTGGAGCCAAGGAAGGTGCTCAAGATAAGATAGTCGATGGTGTTCCCACAGATAGATAAATTTTTCTTGGCTCCACGTTGAGAAGTGCGCCGTCTGGGCTAGAAGGGAAACTCATTATCATTGGTCATCATTGGAATCGTCATTGCATCGTATTCACCGTCAATCTCACTTCTTAAAAGCAGAGCTAGACTGGTGATACAAGAAGCTGAGAGACTTCTACACCACTAGATTGTAACGACGACCAATCCAATGAAAAAATTCCTAGAAGAACTCACGTTTACGGTGATGTCAAAACATTCAATAAGAGAGGGGTCCACTGAGATAGTGTGAACTCTATGGATCACGAAATCAAGGAAAGATCAACTAAGTTAAAAAATATAACTACCAAGACGACGAAAAGCACACATAAAGGATCTTCCAACTGGTGGCAAAACCAGCTGGAAACATGATAGTGGCAAAGAGTTCCACATAACTGGTGAGATGCTTCCAGATTTTCAAGGACATTTGTGACGAGAAGCAGGTATACAACGGTTCACAAGGAGGATCATCACAGAGGGCAAGGTTGGATAGATAATCACATACATAGCTTCCCGTTTAATTTCATCCAATTTCCAAGAGAGCATCCGTGGACAAAGACGCCATCCGTTGCCAACCCCTATTGGATGGTTTTGTACAATTATTTTATACCTTTAGGGGATCTTGTCCCGCAGGCTTCAGTTGGTACAGTTTCAATAAACCCGATGGAAATCCCAACACTTATTATTTGATGTAAACTACTAAAACACAGAGTTTGTCTAGGTGTCGTATCTAGAAAACCACTGATATTATATCTTACCACTCTTATTCAGAGCAACGCTCAGCACCACTTCACAAGGGGAGAGAATTTCCAATGCGGAAATACCCAACGATAAAATTGGATTCACCTGTTACCCGACCGAAAGACAGTTCATCACTATTACGACGTCTTGATACAGGGATCCGCTTCTAGATCATACAGGTAGTCAGGTCATAGGTGAGCAGCACGTGCCTGTCATTATTAACCCCCTAAAAGCACCAGCTGAGACCCGAACAGAATAGAGTAGCAAAACTACCACCACTCCCATTCCACGAATGGTAACAACACGACAAAAAGAGCAAAAGTAAGGAAACAATTTCGAGACGGGTGGCAAGCAGTTTCTTTTATGTTTCCTTTCGGACAATTAGTCAGAAAAATTCTAAGGTGTCCGCATACACAAAAAACCCTCCAAATTGGAAGCCAACAGTTGTATCTTGTTTTTTTTTTTAGAGGAGGAACATTTGTCTTTTTCGTCGAATTTAAATGAGTTCAATTTTTCCTTGACCAGGTGATTGTGATATGAAAGCGCGGGAAAATTTTATCTCGCCTCCCTTTTTATGTGTAGAGAATCGGAAATGGAACTATTCGATGCAAATGCCTTCGGTAGAAAAACATGTGTGTGAAATTTTATGCAAATTGACGAGAAGGACACGGAAAAAATTAGGCAGGATGCGGAATCAACAAGCTTTTCCCTTTCCTGTATTTAGGAGTAAGGAGGGGAGTGTTGAATGGTTGCGATAATATACCAATTTCCTTCTGAGAGGCATCTATTTTGAAACCCCACTAATCAAGAAACCTTTTACTCCTTATCTTAAAACCACATTAGAACACAAAAGTCTATCTATTCCCCTGTTCTAATCCCCCCAAAAATTATATGCAGACCTCCGCAACACACCTTATAAAACACGAAATACCACAAATTCCAAAGTATCCATTCACACCAGCCCAACATTGGAATGTGAAATAGATACAAAATCCCACAAAAGCGCCTCATCGACTTTCCATATCCCTCCGCTCTGCCCCCCGTTGCTATTGTAGATTCCACTACAAACCATTGAGGGAAAAAATCCCATTTATCAATGAACTCAACTTCAACTTCGGTTGCTGATTCTCGTTGATTCCCATTAAAAAGAGATCAATCCGTGCACAAGTCGGTGCAAAAGAATCACTATAGAGACACGTCCAGAAGGGTAAGCAAAAAGAACAAAAAACCGAGACAGCCGATCATCTCCATAGAAGCAACAGGAGGAAGATGATGACGGACGAAGGGTAAGAAAAAGTGATCAGAATGATGGTAACAAATGCCCCGATGAGGTCTATCTGCAATTCTTGGGCAGTGGTCTGAACATGATCCATTGTGAGAAGCTGAAAAGTTGTCAGGATGAATTGAAATTTTTACGCACGGTAGTTGGATATTCTATAACAAGAATGGTATGGATGGGTATGTGTATGTGTATGCCCTTGCATGATCCCGATCTTCACTATACCCACAAAGACCATTATAAGAGATCAAGTAGAGCTGTAACATGTTTGCAATATTGCAATAACTTGGCGCCCTTTATTGATCTGCCCTTGATGGGAATTTCATCTATTCTTCATCTAGTCATTTGTGACCAGTATCAGCAGAATCAGTGGAATGTCTGGTTTTTGCTCCTCAGATATTACCACAGTAAGAAAATTTTCTTCCTGTCAACATTTCAAGCCTAGAAATCGAAATTGAAAATAGACAACTTTTCCCTCGCGGTATTGCATACTTTTTTCTCCTATAGCCTCACATATAATTAACAAACTGGCACCTGATCTGATGATATTTTGCCCTGCAGGTACTCAGATTCGTTTCCTTTTCTGTGTCTTAATGTCTTACAAATAATCGAACCACAAATAAAGAAGCTCTATTGCGTGGTAAATTTTTGTGTATTCGTTAAACCTAGTCTCCATGAATTGAAAACCGTTGTGCGGTAAGGTAGTATTCTTTCTGCTACACTGTTTCCAATTTTTATTAAAGACTTTTCTTTTAAGACTGTCAATCCGAGCTACTGTTTTACAGATCACATATCTTTTTATTACGATCCAATGCCAATGAGATTTCTATCGAGATACCATAAGGCTCGGTCCTTTCTCCTATACTGTTTCCAATTTTCACTAAAGACTTTTTTCTTAGAATTTTAAAGCTATGAATTTTAGGTCAAATATTTTAGAATCGTTAGAATCTACCCGTCTTCACAATGGCCTTCACCTCCGTATGGAAGATCGTATTGTACTCTTCAAGGCACAGTGCCGTTTGCACTCTCAAATCCTCGCAGAGGAAGCTAGTCCCAACGCCATCCTCAATTTTTGATCCATCCGTATATAGGATTAAACGCCTCAAGGGAGGCACTACAGAATGAGATTCCCAATCCTACCTTTGTGAAATTTTTAATTCATTCTGTAAGTGAAATATAAACTCGAAACGATTATCGTTATCTGTGTCAGAAACAGGGGTTGTGACCTATAACACCCCTATAATATATTTGTGCTGCCACCTTTTCACCGTGGATTTCTGTGGGTGGGATATTGAGGATAACATCCAACGCCCGTGTATTCGTAGAGTTTAACGGTCTCGATATACCAAGTAAGCACAGACATTGTACAATAGCGTTTATTACCAGAGCGTTCCACCATATCGCAGCTTCATGGGTAGCGATGAGTCGTATGACACTGTTACATGGCTATTATCCGCGATTTGAGTACCCACTGCTTTTCGACTCGTTGGTGGGATAGGCTTTCTTCATCCTTTCCTCCAAGTATGGCCTTCAGCTTAGTGTCTTATTCGGTACCGTATGTTCTCCTTGAGTCCCAACTAAATGGAACCAACAGATGGCATTCTCAAAGGATCAAGATAGAAGAACGACCAGATCGGCCGCATAGTAAACGGTTCTATAACCATTTTCCGCAAGCAAGCAGAGAAAGTTGTCCATCACGAAGACCCACTGCATAGACGATGCCTTAAGAACTTTTCCCTCAACTGCACATACCTCCGAAATCCGCATAAATCGTAGCATGTACGAAATCTGTTCCCTGACAAATGATCTCCCTCAATGCCTCTGTAAGGTTTCGACTACCACGTCTATAAATATTGCTAATATTGATTGCTTGAAAAGGAAACCCTTTTCAATAGTGTATTATCTCATGTGGTGCGGTGTCAACAGATTTCCTCTTCGTATATGCACATTGAAGCTGCGAGAGTAAATCTCTAGGTATCGATAATCTTATTTCTCATTCGAAGGATTTAGACATATAAAGACACTTCAGAAGGACAAACTGTAAAGATGGAGTACTAAAAGCAGAGAATATCAAAATGAATTACCCATCCCCCCTATGAGAGGTTTTGATTAGTGAAAGCACCGATAGAACACAATAGGTTTTTTTGCGTATGAGGTCGTCCGGCCTAAAAGAGATCTTTTGTGACCGATACTAACTATGTAACTTGCTGCCATCCGCTGGAGATTGAGCCCTCTTCTTCGGTGACAGTTACATAACCTCTGTAAGCGTGCAAATACCTTTCCGAGATGGCTTAACTTTAATGGTCTGCATTCGCAGAACGCATGCTCCGCTTTTCAACCTCTTCCATCCAGAATCGACATTGATCGTCCTCAACAACACCCGTTTTCTTCTAAGAGTACTTAACACGTTCACGACGGCGCTCTTTATTTAAGAGAGCTTTCTCGTGTTATACGGAGTTCTGTACGTAATTCTCTCAGGCAAATCTCGCGTGAGCCACCGGTGGGTTATGCAGGTCTGAGTGTTTTAATGGACAATGTCCAGTGAGGAAGCCAGCGATCGTTTTCA
Source organism: Dasypogon diadema (assembly GCA_006980735.1). Taxonomy (NCBI): domain Eukaryota; kingdom Metazoa; phylum Arthropoda; class Insecta; order Diptera; family Asilidae; genus Dasypogon; species Dasypogon diadema. The sequence goes on from QYTT01095308.1 coordinate 19,490, forward strand.
GCTGAATCTTACTGAATGAGAGTATTGAACTAGTCCTTTGCTGTGAATAATTAAAAAACCATTTCGCCTGTCTTAGTCCTGGGTAAGACATTTCCGAACGGTTATCCCATGCCGCTCTTTGCAAGCCGATCTGCACTTTTGTTTCCCTCGAAACCTTCATGCTCTGGTATTCACGTTAAGGTAACCTGTTGTATTGTGCCAGGTGCTAGAGCATATTCAGATATCCCCACACAAGACTAGACTCACATGTGTATGATGCCAGTACCTTTAGCGCTCTTTACAATCCCTGTTAGCAAGAAAGCCTGATTTTGGAAAGATGCCGCAAAATTTCACCAATTTCATGATATGGATTAGGTACTATCCAACTATTTTCCCCTATAAGGCAATTCAGTAAAGTTCATATTCTTCGACGCTTAGCGTAATCTTTCACCTCCCTCTCTTCCTTTCCTCCCAACCCTGTGAGTGCTTATTATATCAGAGTTCATTCCCTAAGTTTTAGCAGTACACCAACAAAAATGTCGAGTCAATTCCTGTACAATCAAGAGATGTCTGGAATGCCACAAAACACAATAAATACCCGTCCAAGTTCCAGCCATTCTCCAGTGACACTTTTATCGCTTTCTACTTAGTCTAAGATGCCTCCATCAACTGCATAAGGCATACAATAAGGCCAACACAATTTCACGCCAAAGCTGAGTCGACTTTAGCAAATTGTCATAAATGCAAAATACCAGATATCGTGGCCGGCCAGGGAAGATAGTCAACCAGCCACATATATAAAACACACCCAAGCACACCGAACAACCAGCAGGAGCAGCAGCAGCAGCAGCAGCAACAGCATAACACCAGCAATCACGGTGACATGGACTACAATGCACATGGTCACTATCAATTCACCTCACCTGGAGTTGTGGTGCCGCCAACTGGGTATAGTGTGTGCAGGCGAGATATATTTTGAAATCTGGACCCATAACTACAACGTGAATAAATCATTTCAGCCGTTATCAAACCATGTTAATCCAATAGTGAGGCAAGGACTAGGACTATGCATCATTTCTCGGCCACAATAAAATGTCAGATGTAAACGGTATGCAAATTTTTATGCGTGATAAAAGGTCAGGGAATTGCGGAAGGTGGTATAAAGTTGGTATGCGTGTTCATCTTTAGAGTTCTAGGAAGTTTAGAAAGGACTCTTGATGGTTACATGGCTTTCAAGGGTAAATAATTGAAAGTATTTGATCTCAGTTGAAAAGTGAATTGTGATTCCCTCAAGAGTTCGAGCTATAAAAGGAAGCTTCCTTGTTCTGGTGAAAAGGATTAGGACCGTCTTTTGTGGGTTGACTCGCAAATTCACTTGTTTGATCAGTAGTATACCATGATTAGAGTATTTTGCATTTTATTTGAAATATGATGGTTCTGTTTGCCCTCGTAACCCTGTACTTCGCATGCCCGTTCTATGGCTTCGAAGTAGATAATGTGAGAAGCCCGTTCAATCTCTAAGAAAGCGTTTAGTGCTATCTCTTTGTCCTCTAACGCCTTTTCTAGTATAGAAACTACCATCATCATCATCATGTAAAGCGGTTAATGTTGGAGGCATGTTCAAGCCAGCTGGGAAAATATCCACAGGTCTCTAAGCAAACTAAAATTCTTTAGAAGCAATTTTGTTTTGAGTTCATAGAAATGTGGATGTCCCGGAGGACTCCTCAAAAGAGCATAGTCTTTTATATAGCCTGTGCAAAGAGAAAACGAAATAGTGCCTTTTAACCACAATACTAACTATAAAACCGTTAGACGATGTAACCAAAGAAGTACTTAAGACCTCCACTGATTCTACTGTATCACTTCAAGAAAAAAAATCTATCCAAGATCTTCCAGTATCTAGAAACCTCGAATATTGGCCTCAACAGCAATACTTATAAAGAAACACAAAGCCAGGCTAGGCCCTTAAAATATTGAGCGAAATTATCTTTAAAGCTTTCTCCGGGCTCTTTAAAATACTCCTCAAACCATACAAACTAAAACCTGTCCATTTTAAGGTAATTCAAGTAAGCATGTCACATGGTAATTTTATCATGACCAAACACAGCCGAAGATATCCTTTTAGAACCATCAACTCAGCACCATTTGTGTTGAATGTGGCAGAAAAATCTACCATACCATCTGTAGATCCTGCTTGTCGTAAGGACCGACTAAAAGGGTTAATGATGGTTACAGGGTAGGATAAAAGGTGCCGAAGTGGATTTAGATTTCAGTTGAAATGATATCAACCAGTCTTAGTCTGCATAGGACTAGAAAGGTTTTAGAGGGGAACCACTAATGACTTCAAATCTAATATTAACAACTATTCTCGTTTTGTTGGACATCTCTAAAGCTTTTATATTTGTCGAAGTGGACAACAAAGCGAGATTCCACGTTTCACAGATGGATTGCCTCAGAGTTCGATCTTGGCCCATTTGCTATAAAATTATAATTATTATAAACTAGATGGTACAATTGGGAAGACTAATGTAGACGTTGAGCATATTTTGAAGTGGACAGGGGGCGAATAATTTAGTGCTTTCAGGTTAAGCGCAGATAACTTCTCTAAAGGAGGCTTAAAGTCACTGCATCCAGTTATCTGCGCTTTAGAAATCCTGGATTGACAGTAAGTTAATTTAGTCAAAAGTTATTAGTTCAACCGTACGAAAGGACATGGCGGCCATCTACTACTGTCGTTTGAAGCAAAATTATGACGATCACATTATTATTAATATTTTTTGGTCAAAAATTCAAGAAAATAATATGGAGAATCAAACCGAATTTTGAATTGCCACCATTTTGTAGTGCTTTATCCTTTTTTTAAACAAGCTAGATCCTACCAGAATTGCATATGTCTAGATTATAACCAATATCCTATTTTCAATTTTAGACTATCACAAGGGGCAGCAATGAGATCACAAGGGCCAGCAATGCACCTCACGTTGAACATGGGTCAAGGCCAGATAACTTTGCAAGAACCTATATTAGTCCCTGGAAGCGTCAAGGCTGTGCCATAAGACATTTCTTCAGCTTTAATTTCATCATAAAAACAAAACTAAATTCAGGGTCATATGTTACTCTGTATTGAGGACCTCAAATGCAGAAAACTCATGATAGGAAAATCAATTTTTTGACAGAACAAGCGAGAACCAAGAATATGCAAGAAAAAAAAATGTAGCCCAGCATTTTCAGTAAATATAATAATATATATTTCAGGAGAGAAGTACACAAGATTTACAATCTTTTTTCGTACTAGTTACTAAACAGGAGTAGACTACTTTTGATTGCATTTGTTCTCTGGAGATATGAGGATTTGAGAAATGACACTATAACCCTAGAGAACATAATTCCCTCAAAAAGTCTGATGCAAAATTTTCAAATATTCCTTCCTATAACCAAAGAATGACCTTTGCTCCTGGTCAAGTCCTCCAACAAATGAACACGAAAAAGTCCAAATGTGATCCAAATTAACAATTCTAAAGCTTGAAACAGGTTCACCACTTTTCTCCATCTACAAATAGTGAAATGCACTGGATGTGCAAGGGGGAGCAATCTTCTCTATATAACACAAAATTATATCATCATCAGGTGCATAGATATATCGGAACGTCGCGCATTCTCGTGCGCACTTTACCTGCTATTAAATTCGCGAGTTCACTACACCTCAACGGGCTTTTTCGATTAACTTTTTGTTCAGTGGATGATGGAAAATAGCCAAAGAAAAAGCCAAGGGCCAACTAACGAGAGAAAACCGTAAACAAAAGTAGTCCAAGTGCATGGAGAGGGATTATGATGACTATAATGATGATGACGGCGCTGAGGCTGCAGAACTACAGAACTACAGAGAGTACGAATCTGTGTAGAATCCTCCAGCTGCTGACAATGGATCAGGTGGTTAACGGGGACAGTAAAAGGAACTCTTCACTATAAGAATGGGACTCCTATAAAATACATCTCGTATAGTACCCAGGCATCTATAGAGTGCTGGTGCTGTTACTGGAGCTGCTGCTACTGCTGGTGTTGCTGTTGCACTGCTACTTCTGATGGTGATGCAGCTGATGATGATGATGGCACATATTTCTCTATACACAACTTGAGAATTATTACTAACCAAAGCGCGATGAGTGTTGAAGGTAGTTGTCCGGGCGCCGCTCACTTCCTTTGTTCGGAGTCTCATCGAAAAAAAGTCGATATGAAAAGGTTTTCCATTGATTTGAGAGATTCGAGCGTTGTTATATGGGTGCGCACTCAATTATTAGAACGTTGGCAATTTTTAACTTGGGAATATGAGACTAGGGTTCAATTCAACGATAAATGGGACCACATTTCAATGTATATGGATAGATAATTCCTGCTGCAATTGCTTTTACCTGGGAAGTTCTATTGACTCTGCACCAACGCGGGACAATGCAAGGTAAGAAGTTTACTTGTCGGCAGATATTCCTCCCCTCGTCGTCTTTTGATCTTGCTTGGCTCCTTGATTTGTTTTATTTTTGGATAGTTCCTAGAGTTAGAGGAAGCAACACCGGCCGTAGAATGGAATCTATTCAAGCATTTTGTGTTCTTTTGAAATTCCAATGCACTCGAGAACTGGCACATCGCCCTGCTGCGAAACTATCGCCTGAAAATCGCTGACCATTTAAGTGCTAACGACATTCAGCATCAGAACCATCCTATTTAGTCCATCGTTATATTGGTGAGTGATGCGGACGAACGAAGTTACTTAGACACCTGTTGTACCAGGTGTCAATCGCACTACAACTAAAGAACGCCATGTGAATTGAAGCTATTCAAATAGCCCTGGAAAATGAAGTATGTGTCAGTAGTTAGATCCGGGAGAGGGACGCTTTTTCTATTTTTTTTTGTGGAACAATTAAATTCTACCCAACCGATTTCATTCACACTGGGATACCTATAACACAGAATGCCCACATAACTCAAGGTTGTGAGAACTTTTACAGGTTAATCACTGGTTGGTCACTTTAAAATGCAGCACCACAAACATTCGTCACCAATGCTCGAATGTGTCTATTCGGTACTGGTGGGAAAATCTAATGCATAATGAGAGAGAAAAATGATTTGTTCATTTGAGTGCCACCATTCGGGGCGGCTATTTGTTGATTTTTCAATGAAATCAGTAACGACCTATTGATGTACAGATTTTATAGATTTTGGGGCTTTTGAAAGAAGGATGGAGCTAGAAGGGGAAAAGAAAAGCATCTCGAATTCCATGGAAGATAGAAATAGTCTTCAAACTAATAAAACGCTAATAATGATGATCAGATTCATTATCATCTTCTATGTCAACTTAATACCCAGAATTCTCTACGATAAGGTGACAAAATTCACACAATCCAAAATGCTTTTGGGTAATCAAATTGGCCCATTGTGTAATGCTGAAATTAGCCGTGCACCAACACACCTGTAAACTCAAAAAACTTTGTGTTGTCTGTGATAACCTTGAAAACCTCCCAATCGTGGGAGACGTTTGTCTATTGCGCGGGTCTCTTTTGTCATTAAATAACTGGTGACTATAATGCACAAAGCGCACTAACAAAATACCATAAAAAAAGAAAAATAAAAATGAGAAAAAAAACCCGGCAGTTTGTAGTAGATACGACCAAAAAATTGGATAGGGGATAGGACGTACAAAATATTTGATATATTCCAAATTCTGGGTGCTTGTAGTACGATTTCAGATGGTATTTTAAGGTAGTAACACGACACTGCCGCACTTCTGCTTGATTTTCTAGGTTTAAACAATGGCAGATAACTCTAAGTGTCTGGCAAAACAATAAGCCAGAATTAATTCTCCGACAATTTTTTTTTCTGTTGCTGTTGTTGTTTCTTCTTCTTTTGTGCCGAAGTTTTGAAGTTAGCGTGTGGATAGTTAATTACATCGAGCAAAAGACGAAAGATAAGAGAGTCAACTTTATAAAAAGGTCTATCGTTGCTTATTTTCAAGACTTGAAGTGTAAATTAAGGCTAAACGCCTTTTGTGCTCACTTAAAACGTCTTCTTGTCCCAACTTCCTCTTGTGTGTGTGTGCAGAAGAATTTAAGAATGTAAATTAAGGAGGAGGAAGGTAAGAGATATTAGCCTTGAAATTTTATTAATAGTATGAATTTTATTGAATGTACATGTGTTGTCTTGCTTTCTGTTATGTTTTTATTATTTAGAAAAAGCAAAGAAACCAAACCAATTATATATCTATGGCATCTCAAGTGTGGCCAAAGTGTCATGAGTAATAACTTTTCACAGCATTAAGATACCAACTATTTTATCACAACCAAAGCATAAACCTCCCAAAAAAAAGAAACATGTCCAAAAAGTCAAATCAATATACAACCGCCAAACTTTCCTCATTTTCGAATTGGTTTCAATCTAATTAAGTTGCGTTTAATAAAATCTTTCCTTTCAAAGGAACAGACGGAAAAGATGAATAAAATGAGATAAGATTGAATTTTGATATGCACTTTAACTGTTATGTGGCAAAAAATGCAAAAACAAAACTCAAGCCAAAGACTATCACAGAATCGACCTCCCCAGCAGCAGTGGAAGACCAGAACTGGTGGAGACAAATTTTATGCGTCTGAGAGATTCATTTTTTATTTTTTATTTTTGTCTTTATATCACCGGCGCTTATAAATAAGTAATTAACTCGATTTTTTCAATAAAAAGATTCGATTTCATTAAATGTTGGGAATTAAGTTTGGACCTGTGTGTCTTATGCGGTAGCATGACACTGGGATTTATTTCTTCCTTTTAAACTTAACACGGGAATACTTTTTTACTTTTATTGAGAAAAGTTGATAATGCACAAAATAAATTTACATTAGAGAATTATTAGTATAATCAGATAAAAAGAGATGTCAAAAATCTTCCTATTCCAAGAGAATTGATTTTTTCAAGTTTGTCGCTTAAGTCTTTCGTTAATTTGCAGTAATTTAAAGTTTTTCCAGATTGAGAATCTGTGTTCCGTTATTGGATTTGTAGACAATTTTAACAAGCATTTCTCACAAAAATTCATATACCTTAGAGGGTAAAGCAATTATGGGATTTAATTTTTGAAGGAAAAATGGAGCAAGTTTTCCTAATAAGAACGTCCTTTGGGACAGAAAAAAGGGATTTTTAGTTTTGCCTATTGCACAGAGGACAAATCTATAATGCGCACAACACAACTCAGGCGAAAATTTGAACTTTTCGGAAATTAAAATACGAATTTTATAGAAATTTCTAAAAAGCTTGTTCTGTATTCTGTGCACCGAAAACTTATGAAACACCCATGGAACTAACTTGTCATAGCGAGTATCTACTGCCACATTATCTTTACCCTTGTGAATATCATTTACGTGCCCACTTTGAGGACAGTGCGTGAACAGCCTGAAAACATTGCGTAAATAGTCTGTGAGCAGTGCGTGAATGCGTAAACAGTCAGGGAGAACAGTGCATCTAAAGTAAGATCACAATATGCTGAAAGAGTGGCTGTAACTTAGTCATCTCAAATATTTTAATCGATTCGAAGTTCCAACATGGTTCTATGACAATAAATCATCTTTTCTGGGACGAGAAAGAAAACGATCATGAAGAAAAAATCCCGATTAAGAAGTGTCCCAACTCCTTAACTATAATATATAATATATACCTTAAAACAGCATCAACATTGTAAGGCGAAGTTCTGATTTCAGGTGACTCATTATAATGGTCAGAAAATTTGATCTCGGTGAAAATGAAGATACATTTCTCCACATTGACGAAGAGGCTACAGAAATATTGAAAATCTGACTTCAAATGATCAGCGTACTCCACTTTAAATACAGAAAACTAAACGACCAATTTTGTACTGCACAAAAACGGAAACAAGTTCATGTGGAAACTCCTTAACTTTTAATATAATAGCTACATTCCCTCTACAGTTTAACAGTAAAATATTATAGACGAAGAAAAGCGAAAAGGTAGGAACAAGTTCCTGAAGAGCAATTCTTTTGTTGGGATGATGTTAATACCTAGCAACAACGACAAAGAGATCATTAATAAATGTTTAGAATAATAAAGGACCGCAAATTAAACCTTGTGGAACACGAACGAAAGTATATATACTGAATTTTAAGGTGGATTGTCTTACTAATAAATTCCCGGAATAATTGTGTTGTGATGCCAATAGACAAAATTCATTCATGGCATTGTATTTTGTAATTATTCGAAAAAGGTAACAATACAACCTGTAGAAAACATCGATAGTTTTTTGTTCAACAGTCTAATTACATTCGTGTAGTAGATTTCTACCACATAAAGGACACTTAAGATTTAGTTACAGACAAGTGAATATGCTACTCGAAACGATTTTCTCATATCCTTATAAAAGTAAAAAACAGGTTGGGGTAGAAACCTACCCAACGAGTGTAGAAGTGTAGGCCGAAAATGACGAATTTAGTTGGAGGTTAGTAAAATTTAGTTAATATCTTTCTAGAGCAGCACATTCACACTACACGACTCTATCTTAAATATTGCTCAAAGAAAAAGTAAACACGAGAACAATTTACAATGTTCCTAAATTTGATTCCAGCCAAAGGTATTTTCTTTACATGGGAGCCTCGAGATGATTTTTTTTACGATTTGTACACGTAAAGACAATTTCTAGTTAAAACTCAAAGCAGGATAAGCGCCAATTTCGCGATTTGACTTTTAGGACAGTTTAAATATAAAAGAGAAGAAAAAATCCAAATTATTTTGCAGAAAAAAAAACAATACCTTCCTAACTTACCGCAACAAATTGGTATCCGTTTATTTCTGCCTGGCAAAACTTTCTGATGAAAAAACAAGTTTAAATTCAAAACGGACGATCACTTCTAATGCACCACAAAAAGACAGAAAAATTTCACTTAGGGTCTTAGCGGAAAAAATTTCTCAAAAGCCTCGACATTTCCGAACAGACAAGAAAAAACAATTATCACTCTTAATTTTTTGTAAAACTTTTAAAATTTTTGTTCACGAACCACTTGCAAACTTTCAAACAAAATACCCCTGTTCAATCACAGGATTCAACGAAAAAAAAAACAAATTCATGCCTTTTTCACTTTTTTTGGTTTTTATTAAAACGTATTATATCCACAATCC
>QYTT01095309.1:0-33321 GCA_006980735.1 Dasypogon diadema
AAATTTTATTTAACTTTTTTTTCGTTGCTTTTTAAACACCGCACAACCTTTCCCTTTCAATTTCTCACTTAGAATAAAACTTAAACAACAACTGCGTAAACTTGTTGAGCATACGAATTGCCGGTAAAAACATGCTAAACATACGTTGATCTCGTGATCTCATCTCTCTTTTTTTCAAGGAGAACTACAGAACAAGGGGCAGTTCCATTTCTCAATGACATTGTTCACCGGGAGATGGGAGCACTCTTCCCTCTCCAATACAACATAATTCAACGGTAGTGTATGAAAATATCTCAATTTCATTAAGGAAAGAGTCGATGAAATTTTCATAACTTTCAAAAATGTCCGACTGGGTACGGTATTTACACACACCTCATAATTGCAATGGAATCAAATGAAGCAAATGTCCTGCAAGCGAAACCACTTCACGCTTTCCTATATAAAGGTACTACCACATTCATGTACACATTATTTCTGAGATAGTATTAGTAATGATTACAAGAAATGGTTGCCGATTGTATGTTGCTTGCTAAGATTTCTAAATTAGGTGCGATATCTCCTCGTTCTTAAACAAGGCTTGCAGGTATAGGCACAACTACATATATGTATACATTACTTCTGAGTTGGTATTAGCAGTAATGATTACAAAAAATAATTCCAAAAATTCAAAAATAAAAGAAGGTGTGGTATCTCTTCTCTTAGTAGCAGAAAAAACTAATGCAGATATGTACATGTTTTTCAACTATAGTTTAGTTGCTTTTTACGTTTCAACCTGCAAATATTTCCCGCTATTTTTGGTTTATGGTGTCCGGAAAAACGAAGACGCGAAAGGTTGTAGGTGGCACCAGTTACCTAATATTAGTTCTTTTATTAAAACGTGTTTTGAACTTTTTAAGCAGTTTTGATTTTTTTTTTCTGTTTCCTTTATGATGTCTACCATAGAACAAAACTGTGATAAAAATGTTCCTCATATATGTTTTTGTTATATTTGTGGGCGATGGGGCTATTTCTACGGGGTTTTGTTGTGGGGTGTTCCCCCGGGATATATACTCTTACGAGCCATGAAGCAGAAATTCTCTACGTGAAGACTATTTTTAAGTAGGAATGGTAGTTGCGGAGCTACGTCAGTTTCAACTAAAAAAATTTCCATTCTCCCATAAGAATTAATGCAATTTGATCTGAATTTTGGGACTACACCTCCTAGTAGTTGTGTATGTTATTTTCTCTGGTTCAAGGCTTGTAAGAGTATATATATCCCGGGGGTTTTGCCCACAGTAAATTGTGCCTAAATTCTTCTTGGCTGTGCACCTATTAATCTCCTATTTAGTTAGTTGTATATTAAGGGCTTCCATCGCCTGTCTTTTACTGTGGTTCTTCCCCACACATAATACTTCCATGTTGTCGAAATGTAGGGTATGATCAAAACCTTCGAAACTACAAGCCATGTACAAGAAGAAGAGCAAGGATATTGAACGCTTTTTTATGAATGCTTTAAGATAGGCGAAATTAGGCTTATATACTTCGTTAGCCCAAATTCTCTTATCTTGAAAAATTCATAAAAAAGAGTTCAATGTCCTCGCTCTTCTTCTTGTGCATGACTTGTAGTTTCGAAGGTTTTGCTTTAACTATCCTCTGCAAACCTTCTATGAGTCCATTTACATTTATGATACCTGGAAATTGAAAGCGTTTTCATTCAGTGTGTTGTGACTGTCTGTGTGTACCGAAGAACTTTCGGAGAACGGGTATAAGGATCGCTTAATATATTACGTTAACCTGTTAAGTGTGTTTGACGTGTATACACATCATTGCCTGATTTAAATATACATTTGCATTAATTGCAACCACAGAAGGTCAAATGAATTCCTTTAGATCCAATGGCTATCCAAACAAGGGTTTTGTTTTCAAATTTATTTCTTCTGGCATACTTTATATCTGCTAGAGTTGTAGAAGCATTGCTCGTATAATGTCACCGATTTCCCGCAATAATCGAGTCAGAAATCGTGAAATATGACTCATCATCCAAGATGTGGTCGTGTTTGACAAATTTTCTAATTAAACGGCCACATTTTGTTTTTGTTAATGAATCTTGGGCAGAAGACCTTGAAGGAATTAAATTACTCTTTTTTCGGTATCGAATACTTGTTTTCTTTTTCAAAATTCCATGTAAGCAGCTTTTTGAAATTTTAATTTGTGGGCGGCCTTCCGAATGGACACAGTGTCGTTGTTTTCGAACATGGCTTTCACTTGAGATATCTCTTTTTAGAGGTTAGTTTCTTCCTATATGTAAGTCCGGACCTTGCTTTATCTTCTGGTGCTAATCCCTCCTCATAACGTTTAAGAAATCGATACATTGCCCTTTTTGGTATTTTTTATTGTACGTTACGCGTTATACCACGTGAGGGTATCAACAGCCCAGTGGCGTCACAAAAGTAGTGCCATAGTTTTCCGGATGTGCGTTATCGTAAAAGAAAAAGAAGACTTTTGTTTTCAACTAACGTTAATTTTTTGAAAGAAAAGCTAATTATACGTAATAACTGCGAATTTTAATTCTGTTTTTTTTTTGTATTCCTAGTTCCTTTCCCAAGCCACGACGGTGCCGTAAATCCCCCAAATCGAAAGTCTGGATCCGCCACTGCGGAAAATTATCTCCGTGGTTCGGGCTGCTAAGTCGGGATCTGTCGACATTTTTAATGAATTTTGGTTAGTCAGAAACACCTATTCACATAGTTCGGATTTTATCCAAACTCAAAACATTTGTCCGAACCACTACCTCCTAAATTGAAAGTTTTTCAGCAAAAAATGCGATCCGATACCTTCGACGTTCGTTTACAAGTTCAAATCAGATCTAGACAAGGAATTAATTCCTATAATTGGAGAGAAAATATATGGACAAAATTTCAATAAATAATAACCAACTGGCGATCAGTCGCATTGTCGCTTGCTGTTGGATGTTCAGCTGGTAAAGTTTCTTCTTTAGTGTCGTAGTTTCATGCAATGGGGAAATGATCATAATCAAGGTTACATGGAAGCTCGGCTTCCGCAATAAATTATTCCGATTTAGTTGCTTAGCTTCGAGTAATTCGGTTTTCTTATAAAACGAGGCAGGCTGTATTCGTAGACACAGTCAGATTGAAGAGGTCTAAAGAAGCAATGCGCGGGGATTCAGTTCTTCAAATCACTTTTTGGTTGAGTATTATGAACTTACAGGGGCTGCTCTAGTATTCTTACTTCCATCAATAATGTTCAGATCCGCCGATATATGGCGGTACAGCGGACTTCCAATTAGGTAACGCAACCATGCTTCAGCGACAGACTTGCAAACGTATCCTTGCACAGATTTTTCTGCTGTATATAGCTGAGGTGATATCAGCGGCTTGGTAATGGGGTCGAACGACGGTAAGCCCTCTGGCTTTGGTGGATATTAGAATCCTATTATTTCCGTCATAGTCGGCTATCAGATGGTCGAGTACCTGAGCCTTCTGTGGCCTTAGACTTGAAGATGTCTCGAATAAACCACACGTCGCACACCAATCCAAAATTGTTCGCCTTTTCGAATTGAATGTTACAGGACAACCACTGATTGCTATCGACTTGAGTGATTGGATCCTTCCTCCGAGTAGTAAGTCTTGAAGGCGCTGCAGCACCATTAGCGATTGATCTTGGCTCATTTGGTGTCGCGGACAATGCCAACGAGCAAGATCGCTCACCTTCGAAGTAAACAGGTGCATTTCGCTGACGTTCTTTGTATTTTTGTATTTTTCTGTGTTGGTAAATGGACGCGCCTCACTCTTTCCTTCTCTGATTGTCTCTCGTCCTAATACAGTCAGACATTTTCAACATCAAACTTGAAAGTCGATGTAAATCTCACCCATGTGTTGAATTAAGCAATTTAAATAGCTTTACGCTTGCTGTAATCGAGGTCGACAACTAAATTCGTCACGGTAACTCGAAGCTGATCGAATAGGAATTTTCATCACCTCTTTTTTGCCGTTCAACCGAGAGGGGGAGGTGGAGGTGGGAGAGGATCGGTGTAAGTGTTCATCCTTGCACTGTCTATCGTGGCTGATGTCGTGCTACTTGCTCATGAGTTATAATCAAAATAATGATCCCTGATCCGAAATTGGATTTTATTTATCATATCAATTACATTTTTTCCAGAAGTAACTCCATGTTTGGATTTATTCAACGGTGGCCCAAGGATTTCTCTAGCCTTCAAGTTTCATTAAAATTTATCAGACCACTGCTTGAGTATGCATCTCAGGTCTGGAACCTTTTCTATGCTGTCTACATTGGCCATGAATTGAATCTTCCACGTTATCAAGAGGCGCTTAAGCTGGCCAGTTTGAGTTCCTTGAAAAAAACCACATAAAATTGCCGACGATTGTTTTCGTGCATCAGTTATTAAGTTTTACTGTTGACACTTCGGAACTTGGACGGGAAGTGTTCTTTGGAGTTAATAGTAATAATTTGAGGGGCTTCCCTCTTTTACAATTTATTGTACTACATGAAAGGGAGATTCATTCCCTACGCGTTAGTATAATAAAATGCAACAGTTGCAAGGCGACGGGGTGTCCAATAACGCAATCAAAACTTTCAATTGAGATTTTGAACACTCCCTTGCCCTACAACTGCTGCATTTTATTACGCTATCATCATCCTTTCATTTGAGACCACACACGTGCCGAGATATTACCCCCTCTACCTTTAAACTGTGCTTTTGAACACCCCCTTGCCGTAAAACTACTACATTTTATTACAGAATCGTGCAAAGGTCATCTCCTCCTTTTATTTGAGACCCTACACGTATTGATATGTTATCTACTTCTCGAGATATGAGTTCTCTTGCCTTTGAATTGCACTTTAATAGCCCCCCGCCCTGCGTCGTTGAATGAACCGCAAGGCTATTTACCTTTTCTGAGTTTAATTTTAGCATGAACTTTGGCTTCATTAAAAAAGTAGCTTTACAAGTTCAGTTCTTCTAACAAGAATGGCATCTAGTGTGGCAGGACCTGCTGATTTCAAACCTACCATTACAGTGTACAACTGCAAATCTGCGCCTTTATTTGCTCAGCTATCGAGCAAAAGTAAAATAATGATGTACCCGAACCATCTCATTGTATACTACTATATTATTACTACTGGGAGGTTGACCAAAAGTCAGACACTGCGACCTAAAGATTTATTATGCCAAGCCTCCTATTACTACAAGACTATCTGCCTTCCTCATGAAGACAAGAAGGTCTATTGTCGAAGAAGATGTTATCTCACCGGAAGTTAGGAATTCCCGGAGGAAGATCTTTCTTCTTAGCCACGCCAAAGCGGGACATTCAACATTCCATCTTTCTAGGCAGGCCCATTTTATTTAGGTGGAACTTTAGACCATGATGGCCAGATAGATAACCCGTAAGCAATCTGAGATCCGCTTTACATAAGGTGGTAGTTTTGTAGGCATAGGGTCTGACAAGTTTTTTAGCTTGACGTTGGAACGTTGTCCCAATAGGACTGCTGAATACCCACACCCCATTTTTCTGTGACAGTTTTTGTGGTCGACCAACCAATGCTGCAGAAAGGTTCGAGACCATGGAGTCGAGAAGATGAACCTTTCCTGGTCAGCTCGTCAGCGGCTTCATTATCCTCTACGCCTCGATGGCCAGGAACCCAAGAGAGTGTGACTTTGTTGTTGGAGACCAAGCGTTGCAGGGTTTCAAAACACTCCCTGACCAGCTTCGAAGAGAAGCACCAGAACGAGAGTGCCATAAGCGCCGCCTGGCTGTCACAGAAGATAATGATGTTGGCGCCTTTTAAACCTTTGTTAAGGTTTAAAAAAGCACAGGTCGCAATGGAATGAATTTCAGTCTGGAAGACGGTGGGCCATATGCCCATCGCAATCGAGATTGGGACCAATAATTCCCGCACCGGTTCCATGATCCATTTTCGACCCGTCAGCGAACCATTTTAGGCTCTTAGGATCAAGAGGGGGACCATTGCCCTCCCACTCTGATCGTTCAGGAACCAGGAGGTAATCATAAAAGTGGTTTGCTATTTCACTCAATACTTTTGTGATTTTTGTACTTTTATTGCTGGCATTTAGATTCAAATTTCCTGCTACACTGAGTTTGCAAAGCACATCTATATTTTTATATTTAGAACCATCTTTTTTGTACATAATTGTCTTAAGTGGGAATTTATAAGGCCACTTTTGAGTTGACGATCTAAGAATCCGTCTTCCTATTCTGAACATTCAGAGCTCATTTCGATAGGCAGACAGATCTAAAATAGACGTATTTATTTTGCGCCTAAAGGTCATTTTACATATATAGCAACATGTATTTTTGCTGAAGACCTGAACGAGATGGTCTTCTTGATTGATGATTTGTGTAAAAAAGTACAAAGAACGAAGGGGAAGGAAAAATTATGTTCCAGGGGGGAAATTAAAGTTTTAGCTCATAAATTTTGTTAGCATATGTTTTGTTCTTTTTCGTATTTTATCATATTAACTTTATCTATCCCGCTCGCACTATTTCCTTGAAATGTTTTAATACTATAAATTGGCCTTAAGACATATTAGTATGCATTACTGGTTCATTATCTCCACGTTTTCTTGCTTACATGCAGCACATTATGCTTATGCCCACACTTGTCTGCTTACATTAGAATGCCTGATACGCTTCTACAGTGTCCATGAGAGTGCATGACAGGCTAGTCTATAAACGGAATCGCCCCTCTGCTTTTTCTTAGTTAAATGTATTCGATATAATTTGCTTATGTAAGTATTTTGCATCCGAGAATTAGGACTGAAAAGCGTTGCAGGAGTAAAACCCCCTCTCAGACCCTTTGCCCATCGAAGTCGCCTTTGAATACACGCATTCTGCACTGTATACGCCATACCTCACACACTAAAGCTGTGCTGCGCTAGCTCGGCTGCGCTATGTTTTTGGATTACACACGTCCGTTGGATCGGCACAAGCAAAACCTTCGAAACTATAAGCCATGCACAAGAAGAAGAGCGAGAACATTGAACTCTTTTTTATGAATGCTTTAAGATAGGCGAAATTGGGCTTATATACTTCGCCAGCCCATGTAGTGCTATCTTGAAACGTTCATAAAAAACAGTTCATATGTTAGTGCTCAAGGTCAGCTCATGGCTTGTAGTTTCGAAGGTTTTGGCACAAGAGAACACACTTGAAATTGCTCGCATATATTTAAGGAGTTATAACTACAGAGGTGGGATCTGAGATACACATGCCTCTCTTCGCTGATGACTTTGATATGCTCAACGGGTTCATCTTAAAAGAACCAATCCTGCTGTTGGTTCCCACCATCTACCATTCTATCTCCAATACAGATTGAGACAATTTTTTTAAACTCAACGAAGAACCCCCAGGCAGTTGGAAATTGCCCAAAAATGGTGAAAGCCTTTATGACTTTTTCGTCAGTTTGTACAAAATATTTTAATAAATCGTGTGGGCTGCTACAACTTACCAAAACCTCGAACCTCGCACTCGGACTTGATTTGTTCGAAATATCCTTCGTCCACTTTTTGCATTTTCAACTAACCTCGGACTGAATGGGTTATGTGCAGTAAGAAGAAGAAGAAGAAGAAGGAGAAAAATAAGCGATCTTTCAACATTATGTTCACTTTATTCTTAAAATTAAAAAAAGACCTAAACAAATTAGAACTAAAAATAAACTCTTTGGTGACGACATTTACAGTTAATAAAATATTAAACTTTGTTTCAATGAATATATTTATTTTCACTTTTATATTATTCAAATAACCTAGTTGTGTCTGTAGTGACATAAATTAACTTCTCCCCTCACTAGATTACTTAACCTCATCATCACTGCATCATCACTGCATCGCTGACTTTTTACAGTTGTCGGAATTAATTTCATTAATTTAAGGAAACAAACTTTGTTGCTTTTTGTTTTTTGTTCTTGTTTTTTTACAAATAAATAACGCGAATTTGTGGTAATTAAAAAAGAAAACAACAGAAACATTTCAATTCGGTTTGCACATATTTTTCTACATCTCCACATCTCTCTATATCTCTCTATTTTTGTGTTGATTTTTTTTTCTTTTCTTACGATTCGAATTTGCTTTTAGTTTTTTTTTCCTCACTTTATTTTGCTTCTTGACTTAAAAATATTTTTTTGTTCGTGTTTCGTAATCTAAGCAAAAAAGGAAACAGAATTTTGTCTATTTTCTCAATATCTTTAGAGCTAATTTGTTGTTTTGCACAATGGCAACATTGTTGCACATGATTATATCACTCACTCGTGTGATTAGTGTTACCAGATAGTTCTAATTACGCTATGTACATCATATAAACTTCTATAATTAATAATATTTACAGTTATTACATATATATCAAATACACATAGACAGATGAAGGGCAAACAGAGGTTTTTTTGGAACTGGAACTAAATATGAAATTCGTGCTGCCAGATATACACAGTACTGGGGCGAGGATTGTTGAAATTAAAAATGATCTAGCGTCACGCGTCCAAATCTATGACTGGCTTCAAGTCTTCTTCGTCTAAGTGTCACTGATCCCCCAACGGTGACGTTAACTTCGTGGCTGGCATTGTCGCTGGATCATCGATTACGACCACTGAACCTGTGGTGTTGCCATTGTGTTGCACTTCTAGCCCGTTGACCATTTTCTCTATACTTTTAAGTTCGGATGGGGAACTTGACTGTGACGTCATAGACTTGTTCTGATTCAGTTGCATTGACGAAGGCGGTGTGGTTGGTGAAACTGATATAGGCCTTGTCGGAGGTGAATTTGAAGAGGCACGTGGTCGCGGGCTAGAACTTAAACTACGTGGTCCACCGTCAGCAAGTTCACCGCCGCCCCCTCCTCGACCGGTTGTTGAATTTGATCCAGGGGTGACAGCATCAAATGCTGATCCCAAACTCCCGGGTAGGCTGTATGGAGAGAATCGATGGCCTTTAAGACCCTGCAGTGGAGACGCTGGAGAATGGCCCGAGTAATGACCGAATAAGGCAGGATGTTGAGCAGCGAGTGCAAGTTGTGCATTGAATAATAGACCTGGATTGAGCCCTGGATTCATGGCAGCCGCTGCCGCTGGATTGTGCAATAGAGACAGTGGTGGTGGTGGGTACAAGCCGTGCGGGTATAAATAAGGCAGTAAATGTGGCGGTGGATGTATAGGCGGACCTACTGATATATTCGGTGAAGGATATGATGTTCCCGCTGAATTATGCCCCTCTTTAGGACTCCCTGAAGTTGGTCGAAATGCCCCACCCGTACTTCCTGCTACACTTTCTGAACAACTTGAATCGCTGCCATCTCTCTCAGACTCGTCCGGTTGCAGCCGCCTCCGTATAGCTTCATCATTCGACTGTGCTTCTCCTCCGCCCGTCAAGTGGTTGAACCAGGCTGCAAGAACTTTTTAATGTTAAATTGTTATCCTCTTTAAAATATGTTCAATGACTAAATTGGGCTCTAAATGAACCGAATATCACTAATAAAAAATGTTCAGCAATACCTGAGTGTGGATGGGCGTGCATCTGTTGCAACGAATGACTTAGTGGTAACAGAGGACTTTGTGGTGGACCAACAACATCCAGCAGCTTATCATCGTCGTCCTGATTGTCGTGACGTCCTGTCTGGCTTAAGTGAGCTGGAGCACGCGAGCTACTCACATGCGTTGGGTTCAATTTATCCGAATCCGATGAACCACGTTGCGCCATTAAAGCTTGCCTGTAACAACAATAGGAGACGTTTTGATCAGAATATATAAGCCGTGAATATGTTATTTACCAGAAGAGCAAAAGAAAAATCTTAAATGGAAATGATCGTTTTCCAAGTCAGTGATATAAAAATTTTTGCAATAAATTCTGGGAATCAAAGGAATAAGGGTAAATTTTTAAAGAAAATTAAATTAAGTAGAAGGCTGTAATTGTTGCTCAGTAGGCTAGGACCACTTAAAGACTAAAGATCCTAAAGAAAAAGCTCAAAGGTGTTCAACGTGGAAATGTGACGGGAGATATTCAATCAATAACGAGGAAATTCTAAAAATACTCGTTAAAGTGCACTTCCAAGTTCGAACCTTGTTACCTTCTGGTTCATAAAGAACCATTAAATACATAGTGGAAAACTTTCAAGTTCTTGAAGGTGATGATTCTGAAACGACTACAATAGCAAAGGCTAGGCTTGATGTTTATTCCAAAAGCGGGAAATAAACCGCCGATTGATACAAAATCTTATAATCTAACTTTATTTCTCCTGAAGACCATGAGGAAAATCCTGGGCAGATACATATACTAGCAACGTTCTTTCGTTTCTATCGTATATATCTAATAAATTTACGTATCAGTACAACTTATACCTGTGATACCTTGAATAAAGGATGTCAAAAAATATGCACAAGCAATGACGTCACGTTGTATGGCATACCAAGCGCCTCCAATAAAAACACCTTTGATTCCATCAGAAGAGTAACCTACAAAAGAGGCACTGACAACCTGGTCGGGGGGATCGCACGTATGCTAGAAAAGCCTAACATAACGAGAATTCTAAGCTTTATGACATGTTTAAAGAGAAAAATCCTGGTATTCAAGCATCTTATGGAGCATATTGCTCAAATTTAACAACGATTTTAACATTGGTTTTTGTTATCCGAGGATGACACATGCTCCTTATGTGATGAATCCGGTGTTAACCCTTATGTCAAACCCTTGTTACAAGTGTACCAATTCATGTTTTGAACGGATCTCTTTGATGGAAGTTGTTGGCCTAGTGGGCTGAAAACTCATGATATCCTCTATCAATGTATTGTAAATCGAAAACACATAAAGTATATATATGTGTTGGTAGACTACCTGTGGTTGGGCGTGGCTAAAGGAAATATCATACGCCAAAGAAACCCTTGGTACAGGTGTACCAAGGATTTCATTTGAAGGTGTTGCAACAAGGGTTAAAACCGAATGACATGAGTTATAAATTTTGAAAGAAAAAACAAATGAAAAAGTCGACAAAACTGAAAACTTTTATGAAAGAAAATCACACTTAATGGAAGCGGATATATTTCACGCAAAAAAGATGTACTGCTAAGAAGGAAAGTATCAAAGATCCCGCAATAAGGAAGCAATCTGCTTGTGAAAGAATCTTCCATGCCCGAATATAACAACAAAAAATGTATATTATAAATATCAGCTCTCAGTCTTCATATGTTGTCAACTGGCGAAAGCATTTTCTATGTCCATCCAGAAACCAGTGGTAAGAAATATGTATTTCCGGGTTAAAAT
Organism: Dasypogon diadema; assembly: GCA_006980735.1. Taxonomy (NCBI): domain Eukaryota; kingdom Metazoa; phylum Arthropoda; class Insecta; order Diptera; family Asilidae; genus Dasypogon; species Dasypogon diadema. Next base: position 11,279 of record QYTT01095309.1, read on the forward strand.
TCTGCGACTTATGTCCGGGTAAAAATAAGAACTGAACTGTATTCCAATTTTTGCGTTATCTAATTCATCAGGAACGTATAGAAATTTTCTCCCCTGTTGGCTTGGGTTCGAATCCCGCACAGGAAACGGCGATTTATCTAGGTACCAGTGGTTGAGGCCATTCTATTGAAAAGAATTGTACTTCTGAAGCTATTGGGATTGTTGCACAGTAATAATTTCATGCTAAAAACTGTGGCTTACTTGCAACATTTGTCAGGTTAAAAAAAAAATCTCCCAATCTCCCTATCCTTAATTTCCTTCCGCCTAAACTGTGCGGTGTGCATCATAGGGTTGTCCCCTGAACTTAGGCAATACCTTGAAAAAAATCAGGAACGACGATTTAAATGTATTTTTTCTGTCAGAGGACACATTCATACTTCGAATGGGACAAAAAAGTTGGTTTGATAAATCAAAAAGTGGAAACTGAACTTTGCGCTGACTGGGCAGAGAACATTTGGGACTCGCGATCCATTTCAAGTTGTAGAAGTTCAACAAAACACAATGGAAAAGTGGACAGAACATCTGAATGAAAAAGACATAGAGAAATTCCCTTGTTCTATTCGAGCAACTAAGGTGTTTCAGGTTACCGAAAATGATCCATGTTTGATATTTTATAAAAACATACAACGGACAATTTCTGAACGGAACGATTCTGAGGAAAAAAAGGATAGCAAACCATTATAACAGCTGCGAGATTGTGAGCTGACCCTGCCTGAGGTGTTGTATCCCGGTAATAATATCTTTGGTTTCCACATTACTCCTTGTTATATCTTAGTTCACTAACAGCATTTCACTTGCATTATACTTTCTTTTCAGAGCTACTTGAAATTTTGACAGAAAAATACCTAGACTTGCAATACTTGAAAGCATTCTGTTGCAATCCTCACGTTGCTGACTACTATTACAACAATAAGTAATTGTGCGGTAGCTTGTAAGCAAGTTATGAAGTCGTCTTCTATTGATTTTTTATTATAATATTTAGTAAAGAAATGTCATTTATTTCCAATAATAGAACTTAATGAAGCCAATGTACTACCTCTCCTGGACTTGGCACGTTTTTCCACTATCATTTGAAAACAACTAAAATTCATTAATTTTTAATGTAAACAACCACTTCATTTATTTCGAGGAGAGAAAGCTAAGCTTTTAAAAATCGTTAACAGTTCTGCTTTTGACATGCTACAATAAAATTTATTAAGAGGTTCAACGTCCAGAAGTTTAAAAACTCTGAAAATGTTATCCCAAGAAATTAATAAAATATGACTTCGCGAGTTCTGTCTGTGTATCCTTTTATTATTTTTGTGTGTTCCACATTTACTGTGACAAATTTATAGGCGGCAGGAATTGCGATGAGTTGCACAAAATTAAATACAATTATTATAGAGTGAACTACAAGAAGAGAACTCACCTTGCCACAGTGTCAGAGGTCAATGTCTATTCTGAATAACCCACAACCCGGATATGATCTTGTTACAGATCAAACCTTAGAATCAAACCCTTAAATTTCTCGAAAGCTCCTACCGATTTAAGTGTTTTAAGTAAATCAGTAAAAGGTGTCATATGTTTATTTAACTTCGCTTTTCCTGTTTTCGCTGTACGCGCCTCATCGGGCAACATACGTTGCATAAAATGCAACAATTTGAGACCAATTCTTAGGGAGTAATCTATTGAAGAAAATGTATACTCCCTACATTAATTTTAGGTAAAAGATTTCAAAAAAATAGTATCCAGCTTAATTCCTCAGTGATGGATCGATTTAATTTTGACCCTCATCTTATTCAAACGTCTGCAGAACCACGTCATGTCCTCAACAAGGTTCTCTGCTGTTTTTTTTTCGACCTCAAGAAAATCTCGTACAATCCCAATTTTTTTTTTCCCAAAACCTTAAAATGCCGTCAGACAGATTTTGGATTTCCCATAGTGAAAAGGGAGAAATCAATGCACATCAGCAAGTAAAACAACATCGTCAAGAAGGGAGCAAGGATCAAATTAAGACAACACACCATAGGATGACGTGGCAGTGTTACAGCACTACAAACCACTAAAGGGGGGAAGCAATTGCTAAGTCAATATGTGCGGAAATCATTTAACAAAGTTGGGTTAACTCAATAATTCTGCAACGGATAGCTCTAATCTGATGCTATCAGTTTCAAGCTCCCGAGACCCTGTCAGTTGATGACACCTATCCCATACTGGGTGAGCAGCTCTAAGTGATTTTCGGTGAGTACTGCGGATGATAGCAATTTCTGTACAGGCACAATTGAGAGATTAACTATAGACTGGATGTTTCAGGGGGTGTTTTAGCACAGTATCAGTTTTCAGTTGGATTTTCGTTTTCAGACTGATTACATGAGGATTTTAGGGACGGTGATGAATAGAACACTGATTGATACATGAAGACTTGATGGGGGATTGGCATCAGAGACGAGGTGTTTTTTTTCAACTTGAGATAATTCTTTTTGAGTAACGGAATTAAGCAAAATTGATTGGAAATATATTTTACATTTTCCAGCATTTTTCTTTATAAATCTTACTAAAGTCACCATAATTTCAGATTTTCCATGAATGTGTTAACTTAGAAGGAGTAATATTTTATTACTATTAATTCTTTTCCATTCAACTCGGAGTTAAAATCGACACAAAGCAAAAAAAAAAAAAAAATAGAAAGTTGAGATCACAACAGAGAGTTAAGAAATCTAAGAAAATAATTTTCATCTCTCAGAGTGTTGCGACAACATCTATGGGCTATTATATAACAAATAAATTAATGCAGTCAAACTTCCTCTAAACAAGTTAGAAGTACTCAAAGCCAGCCATGCAATGTGAGCAGTATATCGAAGTAGAGATTCTGTACTGAGGTGCGGGGGGCAATCTAAAAGTTCTTGAAAGCCATTAATAAAAAAAATACAACATACGGGGATCTTATGCCCCACCAACACAGTAATCTCTAGACCTCAAGAAAGGTAGGTTGAATCTCCCTTATTGTTTCAATCATCTTTACTTTCATCTTGGAAAAAAAAGGTCCTATGGTGCCAAATTGAGTGTGTTGGATGAGAAACAACAGCTATATCGTTTTCAGTCAAAGTAATGAAAGCGTTGTGTGACCTTGCAGTGTCATGGGTCTATCTGAAATGTCAGCCTAAGGACTCTGATTGTACCTGATGGTTTATTGCCAGAAACTTATTAGAATTTACCTCTAAAGACAATTCCTGATTTCTGCAATAATCTGCAAACTGACTGTATTTATACAGACTTCAGTAAGGCTTTTCAAAACTGTCGCATCCGCTCATTATGTTTTACGACTAATACTAAGATTTCTAATATAATTCTGAAAATGGATTCATTCTTATTTCTCTGACAGATCGTATAAGGTGCTTTTTCGTGGTTTTCGGTCTAAGGTCATAGAGCTACATCTTGAGTGCCTCAGGGTAGTTGTCTTGGTCCTCTTTTTTTTGTCCTTTCCATTAAAAACATCGGACATCTTTGGAGGTATTCTAATGTTTCAATTTGTACTGATGATATGAAGATATATTCCTTTGTCAATGATGTCAGTGATTGCGCTTTTTTTATCCTTGATGTGAACACAATAACGCAGAGGCCAATACAAATAGGTGTGAAGTCATGTCATTCTTTAGGAAGCATAATGCTATCGGGTATGATTACACATTTGTTACAAACAGTATTCCTTGCATACAATCTGTTAATGACCATGCCGTCAGGATTGATTCAAAGCTTGACTTTATTTTCCATATTAATTATACTGTTTCTAGGGTTAATTCCATTCTTGGATTCATTAAAAGCTGGTCCAAGGAGTTTTCTGATGTTCAGGTTTCCTTAACACTTTATAAATCGTTCGTCCGACCACTACTTGAATATGCATCTCAGGTATGGAATCCTTTCTATACTGTCCATATCGGCGGTACTGAGTCTGTTCAACGCAAATTCATTAGAGATCGACCCTATGATCCTTCTAGCTTATCACGAACGGCTTAATGTGATTGGCCTGGTTTCTTTGGAAAAGCTACGTAAACTTGCCGATATAGTCTTTATCGACCAGCTCTTGAAGGCTAACATTGACTCTGTGAAACTATGAGAGAAGGTGTCCTTTAGCGTTACTTGTGCCAATTTGAGAGGTGTCCTTTTTTGCATATTAACTTTTCTAGAACTAACTACGTACGGTTAATAGCATTGTCGAACACTTTGACTTGAATGCGTCCAAGTGTGTAATAAAAAACCGTCTGCATCTAATCTTGTGATTTTTTGATTGAGTATTAACATTATTGAAATGTGTGAGCGCTTATGCGGAGATAGGTAAAATGTTCTCGGTACCCCGCTGAGAAGTGCCTCTTCTGGGCTAACTTTTAACTTCCGTCACTTCAGCAAAGTTCTAGAATTAAATCTAATAGAATACATTAACTTCTATGAAGATAAAGTAGTTGCGTGCATCCTACTGCTTTTAGAAAGAAAATATAGCATTAAACCACGAACTGTGAATCAGAAATATATCATAGAAGGGCAAGTGCATTACTAGTATACCCTCTTCACCAAAGGAGGTTTAGGTAAGTATGTATGAAGCAGTGCAGACCTCAAGGCAGAAACATGTGCAGGCAAGTCTCTTTAGAGAGCTTATCGAGGCTTGCTTGCGGCGAATTTTGAAGATCTCTTCACGGAATGTAAAACAAAATAACATCAAACCCGGGTGCTGTCATTCATTTGTTGTTGAGTGTTCCACATTCGTGCAGTTCTGCTCAAGAGGCAGTCTAACAAAAGCATAGGATAGGACTTATTTCAAAAGCTGTCCAATGAACAGGCTACCTAAAAAATCATACTAAACATGATGCAACGATGGTCTACGTTTACACAGACAGCTCAAACACAGGCTTTTAATAAAATAGAAAGCGGCCGAGGGAGATAGGCGAGGGTTATGAAGTAGCCTTGAAGAATAAAATATAGATCCCAACGAAACAACATTAAAATCGGTAATCAAACCCGTAGATAACAAAAGGTTCTTTGTGAAACCAGTCATGAATGCTGAGAAAACGAATCAAGAGGGCTATAGGTTCCAAAGTTATCGATTCTAGTCCAACAATGTTCCCTGTAGACTTTGCGCTCTCGACACCAAATAACTCTCTATAAGGTACCTACAATTGGGGACAGCCGATGCACCCTGGCTAAAAAATGTCGATGCATTGGAGTCTCTTCTTTTAAGTCTCTATAGGATGAGATTTTTAGCAGAGTCTATCTAGAGACAACTGTGGTATGCTCATCAATGACTTCTGTAGAATATGAACATAGAAACTATGAGGAGACTAAAGAATTCCACAGCTGTTTAACAAATGTCCAGATTTTAGGAAGAAGAAATTGAAGGCCTTTGGAAATTCTTTTTTTGTGAACTGAAGGAGTTGCAAGTGTCGAGTACCTTGGGCAGGTTAATTAGCTGATGTGGTTGATTGGAATTGAGTCGTTGACAAAATCTCCTGCGATTGGGAATTTTTCTGATGTCAGTAAGCAAATCTGGACCCTTTTTACGCTTGCATAATACAAGAATTACAGTTTTATTCATGTTATTCAGTTTATATTATAGAACCATCAGGAGTTGATAGAACAATAAACAACTTTATCCTTTCTCTGCATTTTCTGTTAAAAGAAACTTTATAATTAACTACAAAAATTAGGCAAAGGAGAGTACCTACCAGTACAGTTTTAAATTATTCCAAATAAAATAAGTATTAGATCCTTAAAATATGAGTGAAATTGTAACATTCTAAACCATATTAAACTGCCCTTTGCTACTATTAAAAGTCTATTTTTCACTTTAATATCAAAAAAGGATTCGTTTTGCTTAACGCACGGAAAGTATTTAAAGATTCGTATCTATTTTTCAATTAGAGCAGTCTCCAAAGAATTCTCCCCTATAATGCTCCGGTTTGATTATCAATAATTTCACCATCAATTTGGCACCACAAATTGAGGCTTAGCAAAACGTTCACGTTCAACAACCAAATTATATGTGTTTTATAGAACGTTCCCAAAATTTAAGTAACACTGTCTGCCCTGTAATTTTCGGATTTTCATTTAAGGAATCCCCCAGTGTTACAAGAAAATCGGCTTTGTGCGGGAGGGTGACAAATGTTACTTGAAAATATTATCGGATTTCGTTAGTCTCTAATGGAAACGCTTATAGATATAAATAGGCATTTTGTTACGTGAAAACGGCTGTTTTAATGCGGAATGAACAATTTTTAAGTAAATCTTTTCTTAGAAATCTATTTAAGATTATCGATTTTTTTCGGAACACATATCTCTGCGAATTTCTAAGGAAGATTGCCTTCAGCAGTCTCAAACCACATTCGAATACTTGCACAAAGACTAACAATTATGTTGCAATCATTCCTGTTCAAATTGCGCAAACAAAATTCGAAGGGGCTGCAAAATTACGCACAGCTTCAACATAGCCTGAGGAAATGGGAACAGCAAAAAGTATCCTTTCTCTGTGTAAACATAAAGGACATTTCCCTTTTTATCGGAACGTTTGGCGACAATTGAAACGATCTGTGCTGAGAAATTGATTCAAACAGTTCGTTTAACCTCATCATCCCGGCAATTATTTTGCCACCATGACACAACCCTTCCATTCTTGCTTGCTGACATGGATCAACAGCAATTTGTTACCTCACAACACATTGGGGGGTTACGACAAATTAGGCAGCTTAGTCCTTTGTTGGCTACAATTTTTGGAAAGTCTCCGTCGGACAGGATATCTGGGATAATTGCCGGGTTATATGATATCCCTTCGTGTTAATTTGTTTTCCCTTTTGTGGTGAACTCTTTCATTTTTGAAATTAGAGATTAAGAATTTGGGGTATGACAAAATATTTTGCTTTTAGTGCAATGATTGTTATGTAAATATTAGGAATAATTGGAAAGACAAATGATAGCATAATATCACAAAATCCTCATACTTGCTTTTCGCTTATATTAAAAGTATTATTCTTACTCTACAGACATTTCCTGAATTTTTTCTACGCTCTTTTGTTTTCCGTTGTTGAATCTTAGAGTACAGTGAGCAGCCGAACACACTCAACTCAACCCTCGAAGAGCTAGCCTGCTTAACTCCTTCACTGCTTCATTATATTGATATTTTTCGCCAATCAGAAACTTATGGTATCTTAGGGTCTATTGAGCGTATACTGAAAGATTTAGCTCTTTTCTTAAGAGTTACTTTTGATATTGAGTTGGAAGCGCTGTCGTAACCATTTTATCGTGCTTAGTTTAATAAAGTTGACAAGCTGGGAGCACCAACAACCTCGTAATGTGCATTGACCACTTCTTTGTTTGCACTTTCCAAAAATATCCTGAACGTCACAATAAAAAGGACAAAATATTGTGTGCTCAAGGACATAGATTACCGCCTTATCGGTATTATTATCATTATTATATGATTTTCTAGTAGTAGTAGTAGTAGTTTCAGTTCGATGGGTAGTTCAAAACTTCAGTTGAAAGGTGAAAGGACTGATATCTCGGCAACTAAACAAGATATCGGTATGTGTTTGGTCTCTAATAAAAGGTGGCTATGTATTCTACGCGCAAATGCAAATAAGCTACCTTATCAAGTTCCAGAGGTATCAGCCTTCTTTTGAGACTAAACAAACACATACAGATATCTTGTCTAGTTCCCAAGATATCAGACCTTTCACCTTTTAGCAGAATTTTTAAACACCCCCTTCCCCTACAACTACCACATTTTTTTACAGTATCTTGTTGAAGTCTACTTGATTTTAGTAAAGCCTTTGATTCAGTGGATTTTAATATTATGTGCAATAAACTTAAAACCGAATACAAGTTCTCGAGCTGTGCAGTAAAGCTTTTGCATTCATATTTATCCGAGAGGCAACAGGCCAGACTTGCATTCCTCTCACAGAGTATATCTATACTCGGGAGTTCCACAGGGATCTATACTGGGTTCATTGCTTTTCAGTTTATATATAAACGATAGTACCCAAACATAGCTCTTTAAATTTTCATGCTGATGATGTCCAGATTAATCTGGCTACTGACATGGTGGATTTCAATAACAGTGTGATTATGTTTAATGAGGACTTAGCAGGTATTTCCACCTGGGCAGAGCTAACAAGCTCACGCTGAATCCACGTAAGTCTCAGGCCATAGTCATTTTCAAAAATCGTGTTAACAACTCTCAGTTATCTTGCCTAAATCTTAATGGTGTACCTATCTCATTCGTTGACTCGGTTAGGGTCCTTGGTATGATTTTCGACACTACACTTAGTTGGAGTAAACACGTTGATCTGCAGGTTAGCAAAATTTATGGTCGTCTGAAATGTTTATGGTTTCATGTATCTTATACCCCTAGAGACACAAGGATCCGCCTAGTTAAGGCGTTGCTGATACCAATTTTAACTTATGGCTGTGAAGTTACGGGTAAATTGAGTAGCATGTGTAGTAATCAATTTAAGGTTGCTTATAATTCGTGTGCCAGATATATTTATGGTCTTCGTAGATATGACCATATATCTGAATTTGCTAAAAATATACTTGGCTGTACGCTGGATAATTATATCAAGTTTAGACAGGGTTTCATGATGTTCAAAGTAATCAATTGTTTGAGTCCAAATTATCTGACTAACAATATTGAATTTCTATCTTCAATTCGGACTAGGTTGCTTCGTGTGCCACGGCATAAATTACATTTTAATACCCGTCAGTTTTTTGTTCATGGCGTTCGCTTATGGAACAGTTTACCGATTGAAATAAGATTCATCCGTTGTCCTGTTGGCTTCAAAAGACACTCTTTAAACTATTTTTCTAGTTTATAGTATTGCGGTGCAGCTCACTATACATGATTGTTTACATGGTTATTTCCTACATTCTTCTTTTTCTATATATATGTACTTACCATTAATTTTTCATAATATTAATTTTTCTGTTTTCTTCTTCTTCTTTTTCCTTGCCTTTGTAACTTCCTTTATAATTTATTGTAATTAAGATTGCTATTTGTTTAAATTTGGAATTTAGTATTTGGATTTTGCGCAAAATAATGAGCATTGTTCTCACTTGTGCCTTATTAAATAAAGCATTTGAAATCGAATTTGAAATCGAAGTCATCTCCATCTTTCATTTAAGACTACACGGCCACTGATACCTTATCTAGCTCTTGAGATATGAGTTTTCTTGCCATTGATTTGAACTTTTTAGCAGGTTAGAGAATCATTTCCATTTGTGTCTATAATCCACATTATTGGAGCGGGTTAAAGCGAACGGGTTAATCTGAGTTATTGAACGGGATATAGGCTAGCTCCCATTATACTGTAACGGTTACAGTTAGGGTAATCCCTGCTCAAGACTTCGAAAATATAGCTATTTCACCTCCAGGACGGGGAAGGTCCTTTTCAGGGCCAACAAGGAGATAAAAGGTGCTATTCGTAAATTGCAAGTTTTCCAAGTCAGGAGTTCGAAGGCATAGTCATTTTTCACCTCCTGAATCTCTTCCACCTCCCACGTACATAAAAATCGAGGGTTCGTTTAACAGAAAACCCCTTAAAAATTATTCTGTCAAGTCTGACCTTAAATATCGGTTTTAGTTAGGATTTTAAACCGGTTTTTGGCACACAAATCAATTTACAGTAACCGAAATCGGTAAAACCCTTTTTAAAATATTGGTTTTTATCGGTTTTTTTGATAAAGGTTTCAATGCATCACCGGTTTACATGATTTGAGAATTTTATCGTATTTTTTCCATGTTAATTTAACCGGGTGCTTTGGTTATTGAAGTAAAAGCCAACACTGCCGCAGGATATGTTTATCCACCATCACGACAACGACAAGTCTCAGATGGTACCAAGCAAGACCATTGTAATCCTCATTGATACTTGAAAATCGTTACTGGTTTTGAATGCTAATTTCTTGGTGAATTGTTGAGGAGCCTTGAGCAGGGTATATTCGATGTGCAAATTAAACTGATCAACAAGACGAAAATGAGAGAGTTTGACTCTTTTAGAAGGCCCAGAAAAAAATCTGTATAACTAACTATGACGTGGACTGTCAGGACCTGCTTTTATGGAGATGTTCGGAAAAAATATGACATTTTGTAGGCGACCTGCTGGCCTAAAGGATTGCTAAACTCTTCCCATGTGGGGCAAAAGCCCGACTCCCGGATTTCCTTTTTAACATGAACAAAAGAAAATGTAGCATGCAGGTTAGTACAGTTTAAAAAAATACTCCATTTCGAATCACCTTACACTCAATCAAGAGAGCGCGACAACTCGAGGATGTATGTTATTCAATGGATCCATACCTATCCTAGAACTAGCACTAATAGTTACGGTTATTAATTAAAGAAATTGTTCAATTAAGAAGGCATTAGAAAGATATAGAAGAATTTGTGCCACATAAAAGACAGTCACTGGAGAAGAGCGATTAAATCACACAAGAGCGTAGTTCCAGCTCCAATGTGACGGAGAATCATTAAGGCACAGTTGCTTTTAAGATAATAAACCACAACTCACTGTCGTTTAAAAATCATGTGCACACCTACCAAGAATCACTTGTTATTAGTTTTCACTTGCACTAATAAGCTACCTTGTGAGCATCTGATCATTATGCCATGTGTGGTGAAGTAAGAGCACGACTTTCAACGGCAGAGCCACTGACTTGCAGCACTTACCTCAGACAACCCTATGAACATTGCTTCTGCACCTGACTCTACCTGTTTAACGCACATGATTAGCACATTTATCCCGGTATCACTTCTGATATAGGTCAGTTTAATACGTTCACGTCTCATGCACTCTCAATCCTCTTAAGTTATTATATTACCAGGCAAATCCATCTACGGAGGTGTGTATGAATCGACGTCTCAATCGATTCAATTCCTCTGTTACCTGGTTCCACCACGTAAATGTGCTCCTCTAAGGTCGAATTTATTTTGACTTGGACTTGCTGGGTTCGCGGTATGGCCTCTGTAGCCGTTCTGTCCACTGGCATTCGGTTTGCTTGCATGGACAGTTTTTAAGCTGGTGGTGATAGGTTTTACGCTTTTCAGATACTTCTTTTTTCCTCCAATTTTATTTCACTCGAAGGGTAACGAAACGATCAATTCACACCAGTGAAATGACAAAGCCTGATTACATGGCATTTTCTTGTCATGCTGCAAGTGCACTTATAAAAAATGTTTAATAGCATTAGATGCCAGCTGGGGTTCTTAGTGACAGATTTGTGTTTTGGCTCGATACCGGGTGGAGGTGCAGTCGTAACCCTTTATATAATTTGGGTTATCTGCAGGCGGAAGGGAGAAGTGCCCCACGTCGCCGACCTGGTGAGTTAATGGAAATGGGAAACATTAAATTCTAGTTAGCCAAACTTTTCATTGCCTGGGTTTAGATGAAGGTATCCCTTCCCGAAGGTGGAAAAATAGAACCCCTTCCTATTCCTGTCACAAAAAAAAACAATAAAAATCTATTGGTACTCACTTTTTCTCTCGTTTTCCAGCACCAGTGTCCCTGAAGCCCTTCGCAAAAGGATTATTATCAATTTTTAATTGCGTTATCTGCAAAAACATAAAAACCGTGAGATAAATGAATGTTAAAAGCCGTCACACCAAATATTTTACCTTTTCATTTTGATATGCAGTAACAGCTATGAACTCGGTCTCCTTAAAAACGTACGTCCTAAACGTTGAATAAGGTAATTTGAGGATATCATTCGCTCGCACCAGGTGAAATCGTGGCTGGTACTTATGCATTGAGTTCAGTATCGTCTGCAAAAAAGACAGAAAAATATGCAAATGTAGATTACCACTGCAATTTGGTATTCAGATGGAAAGGAAGAGAAGGAAAAAGTAAAATTTGTACAAGCGCAAGATATGAGGATTAACCGGATCAGATTTTTCACGCTAAGAGCTAATTTCCAAAGAAAAGAAAGATCTGAAATTCAAAGTCAGTAATCTACCCCTCCGAAATCTGCATACGGGACCAGATCGAGATGCTCAATCCGCCGGGCCATAAATTAATCCCACACTCTTTGACCACGGTCCCGATTGCCCTCTTAGGAAGAGTAATCGTATCACTTAATTACCCTGCAAGAATTCAAACCTACCGGACAGTCCCGATTTGAGTGATAAATTTGAACTTTTTGTGATGCTGTCGTTCTGTTGGCGAGAGAACAGAATCGACAGAAATCCCACACCTGAAGTCCATTCAATCCCGTCACCCTAATACCTGGAAACGTAAGGAGGCTGCAATATGGACGATTTGATCCGATAATTCGGAACGCTTTTGAAGACGCATCTGCATAGCATAAATATCTCATCCGGTGGCTGATGCCATTAAATTTGTATAAAAATCCAATCAACAGCGACAGTAACTTAGCGTTCAATCCGTTTTCGGTTCGGGTGTTGAAAGTGACCAGTTCCCACTTTGGCAGCGGCTCTCAGCTACCTCGGATACCTCTGGTAAGGAGTCCTGTTGTAATCGTGTCAAAGCACGCATCCATTCCGGTACTGGAGTTGGACTGGAAGGTGAATCCGAAACAACAAAGTGCCTAAGAGATACCAGTCACGATAAGTGAAAAATTAAGTGAATGGCATTTCCTCTTGGGCTGATTACCACCACCGTGAGCACTAAGAGCGGCCCGCTTTAGACCTCACACATATTAAACGACGTCCATTTGTCTTCGGGTCCCCAGATCAGCTTCATTAACCTGGCTGCCGTGGTTATGGGGCTGGCTCATTCCTGCGGATATTATGCGAGATTATAAGTATCTGTTCGGTGTACTAAAGTAGATAACAACTTAGTCAGCTCTGGCACATTAACTACAACGGCATTCAACAATGAACAGCTGAAATTTATATGGTTCAGTGATTTTGATTAGCGCTAAAAATCCTACTATTAAAACTGGGAAAATTCCTTTGAATTTTAAGTATTTTTCTCAATTAATAAATTCGCTAAAACTTAGATGGAAAACCGGGAAAGCGATAGTAATTGACTGCAGTAAGCAAATTTAGTTTGAAGTGGAAATTTCTGCAAACACAGAGTTCTACCAGCAGAACATTATACGCTAACATCTCTATTGGTTTTATATAATTAACTTCCGAAATTATGCAGAAAAACTAATTGCAACTTAACACATTCTGGCTTGGTATATAAGGTCAAACCATCGCACCTTTAATAGAATTTTATTATTAAAGATATTCGAGGGATCACGAATCAGACCTCGTCAAATGGGTCCCTCTGCCAAGGGCCGTCTCAGCCAGTTCCTGCCGGGAAATTCCTTGGCAGATCCCTGACCTTGATACCCCTTTAATAGAAAGATCTCCTTTAGGCTGCGAAATCTTACATAATATGCTGGTAGTCGAAATATCGACGAATATCAGTTCATGCTTAAGTCAACCAATTAGTATATGAGTAACAGAGCCTCGAAAATTTCGAAACTATTTTAATCCATTCGAGACGAGATTTTGTTTAGAAAGATTCGTGAGAAAGCTCCACACAAAAATGCTTTTGCAGCGAGAGAGTGGGGTAAGCTATGATAATTTCAATAACAAAATCGAGAACAGAATAAGTATTGAAAAAACTACCTCTATTGTAGATCACCTTTTAAAGCTGACAGTAGTAGAGGTAGAAATCAGAAGAAGGGAAACTCATTATAAAATATTGGGTAAGTAAGGTACAATACCGACTCCCCTAATGTTCTGCCTCGTTTCTAAATCGCATCTTCATTGATAGAACAGCTAAATGGGCCATAAGCTCATTCAAAGCCTACAAATCACCAGGTAAGGTGGCATTTTTCCTGATCTTCTGCAACAAGGGTCGAAGGAACTGACACCAGTGCAGTGGATGGATATATAGGGCCATCCGTGCCCATGGCTATATCCCCGGGGATTGGAGAGAGGCAAATATGGTGTTTATACTTAAAGGAGGAGGGCGGGCGCTCAGCTGCCCATCCTAAGTCATAGAGCTCAATTAGCGTGACTTCCTTCATGTTTAAAACCAACCTCCACATTAGAAGCGATAAATACACGCTGCATCTGCATCAGCTTGCATATCAGGCAGGCACTATAACCTCCTTACATGACTTGGTCTCTAGGCTGGAAAACGCCAAAAAGATTGCCTTAAGCGCCTTCTTAGACATCGGAGTTTTAATAAGTTTGAATCATTTTTGTCCTCTTCCCCAGTTAACTATCCGGTGTCCGGTATTTCCGTGGTCGGTTTCTGGCAACTCTGCTAACGTTTCGTTCTTGTACGGTTTTTACCGGTAACGTGAGTCTTGCATCGTGACCATATTTGCAATATTTTCTTACATGATAATTTAGATGGTAGATATGACTGTGCAAATTCATTGTATTTGTTTGTTTCGTAAAGTTTGTTTTTATATTTTGCCCCCACGAGAATCGCTACCAAGTGACGATACACACACAGATAAGTAGGTAAGCCGCCACTTTGCGGCGACCGCCATATTGGATTTATAATGACGACATGTAGCTTATAGTATTCTAATCGTCAAACCCTTTCATTTGATATCCATGTCAAGGGGGCCGTGAAGAAAAAGGTAAGCCGACACCTTGGGGCGTCCGCTATTTTGGATATAGAGCGATATTAGATATACTATATTATTTCAATCAATAAATTTCATCCATACATGATATCGAATATAAGAAAACCATTGAAAAAAAGGCTTTAATTGCTGAGCGTGGGAAGGTAATTTTGTGGATCCGATTCCGAAAAATATTTGCAAGGTTCGTACAGACATACAATAGATATTAACTGCACACTGTGTAACATGTTTAACAAAACGGCTATTCTACCAAGATGACACTTACTATTATTGCTTTTAAAATTGATGGGGGCATGAGATAAACTGAACCAGAGAATGTGAATTTTAGGAACAATTCCAGATGCGATAAAATATTTCCCGATTCAAACTATGAAGGTGCTCCTAGGTGTGAAATGAGTGGCAAAATCCTGGGCTGGATCCATAAAATATAGAAATCTGTCGGGGTAGCTTGGAATTGGTAATATTAAATATGAGCTAAAGCAAAACCCGGCTATAATATGGACACACTCACAGCATGGTGCCTATTCATTAACTCAATTGTAGCACACCGGAAGATGTAAGCAACTAACGCGACATGATGTTGTAGTCAACTCGGACTCTAGTGCAGACTTACGTTTGCAGATTCACGAGGCTGTAAAACTTTGTCTGTTGATAGGGCAATCTATGAAGACCTATGCCAAGTCTGTAGAACTGAGCTGGTATTATAAATCTTAAAACACTTTGAAGCAATTAGCA
Source organism: Dasypogon diadema (assembly GCA_006980735.1). Lineage (NCBI taxonomy): Eukaryota > Metazoa > Arthropoda > Insecta > Diptera > Asilidae > Dasypogon > Dasypogon diadema. The sequence continues at coordinate 26,621 of QYTT01095309.1, forward strand.
CAAGATAAACTTTGAATTTTAATGTTATTACCCCCTCCTTTCGCTCTTATATTTCTGTAGTTTGGTAAATGGATGAAATCCCATCAATTAGAGTCCGCCATGCCTCGATCTAATAAGTGACTATACTTAGTATCGCATTAAATAATATACTTTATCTACCTTTGCAATATATCGTTTTGCAAGTGGACGAAGAAGACAGTAGAAAAATAAATAAATAGATAGATAGTTCAAACAAAACATCTACATCTCTAGTGTCAATCACCTTGACTTAGGAGAGTCTGTGTATCCTTTGTACCAATTTATAATTGTAAAGGGAGTCCGGGAGATAACTGTTAGGCAACAAAATCTCAAACCAGATGAGAAGCACAAGAGATTACGAATTGAAGTCAGGAATTGGTCTATCAAAGGTCTCCAAAAAGCTGCTATAGATTAGAGGATCTTTCAGACCTATGAGTAATATCATTGGAATATTAATTTGGAATTAAGATTATTCTTATTTTTTGTTGACACGCGCATTCAAGAATTTAGGAATTTAGGCCAATAGAGGCCCACTATAAGCAGTCCTACAAAGATGAACTTAAACCTCGAATTTTTCCGCGCATTCTGAGGTAGAAGGGAAACCCTATGTAAAAAAAATATATGGTGTACTGCAAAGCTCTCCTTCCTCGCAAGAGGGACAACATGCGATCATTGAATTGATTGTAACGCGTCAAAATATGAATCTCTAGAGAAGGATGTGTCGACTAAGCAGAAAAAACTTTGTATAATAGAATAAAAAAGACAATCAGCAGTGACTTCACTCTTGTGACACAATCCGAGTGTTGAATTGACCAAATTAGTTAAGTTCGAAACATCAGAGCCTGATGAGTCTGTGAATTGAATGAGATTCAGCTGTCGCCACAAACTAATCTTTCTGTTCTAAATGTGAGATAGTGACTTAGACTTAGATACGTCCTTTAATTTTTTGCATCGCTTAATACGATTCCGCTGAATTCGTAACAATGTACGAGACATATTACCAAATGTCATTGCATCCAACATAAAAAAAATATGAAGAAATCAAAAAGAAATTTTTGAACATTTTCTATAAATATAGCAGAGCAGTGTTATATTTATCAGAGCTCCCAAGTCGTTGTAGGCGTAGTCTTTATAGATCACAATATTTACAAGCTGGCATGCCCTTACAAGACTTACCTAAAATTCTCCCGGAGAAAGATAGCTTATAGAAAAAAATAGGATCTTTTGATTCTAAAACCAATTAATAGCTTATATGGTTCAGTACGTATCCTCCATGTTAATGTGTACGGATAGTTAACCTTACTACCCAAGTATAAAGGCAGAGTAAAATGATCAATCTTCTCCTTTTTGTGAAAAGAATTAGTTTAGCCTTGCAGGAATTCACTACTGAGTTGTGTTATGACAAATAAATTTTCAATAATTTCAAAATCATGTTGCATTGCGTGAAATATAGGATATTTTCTTGTTACAAACAAGTGCACGTCCTTAATGCAAGTTTCCCATGACATGCCCTCTTTCTTCAGAGCCACATAAGGGAATCAACATAATACTGACCACAAGTCTTACAGATTTATCGTCACGTATCCAGAACGAACAACGGTAGGGTACCCAAGGTTATCATGGTGGACACTCGTAAGTCTTGAATAGATGCAGTAAATTAAAATCCCGTAAAATCGTAACCTCTCATAATGATAAATTAATCAAAAATTTAACTTGTGGGCAGTTCGCATTTGCACGCACCGTTAGGGTTTTGTCAACTCCAAACGATACTGTCCAGTGTCTCCACTGTTTCCAATACAACTAAGAATGGTGCCAATGCCACAATATATTTTTACCGACTTCACAGATATAATCAGGTCGAAAAGTCCAGCCGCGTTACAGTCGTAGTATTCACTATTACTAAAATTTAGAAACGTCTCAGTAGGCCCGCCGTTCTGGTCCGCTTCTTGTAAAGTATGTATAAATATCTTGCCTTCCCTCAAGATACAGATATGTCCTGAATACTTTGTCAGCATCTACTCCTTGTAAAATATGGTAAAGGCTACATTCGACCCTAAATCCTTAGACCGTACAAGGTGATATTTTCTGCCCCCTTAATCTTCGAGTTGAGGGCTTACAATTTCCACAGGTTATTTCATCTTTAGACATCCCGGGAGGGACGTTGAGAGTATTAATCATATTATTGACGAACGTGATTTGTCCCTACATTAACAGAGGCGGAATGGCGGACTATTTTAAGGTAGAATCTTAAGGCCTAACAAGATTCAATGTCTATTCGAATGTCTGTCATTTGTATCAAACTTTGTATTTTTCCGAATCAACATAGACATTATTTAATTCTAAAAACTGGCACGAAGCACTGTCCATTTGCTCCAAAAATATAGAATAATTTTGAAATTTTTTAATTTAAACGATTATTTGTTGCCTTTTTCAAACAGGAGAAATTGACTTCCCGAATCTCAGGTGCAGTGGTATCGAAAACATACATCTCTCTTCGAAAAGATATATGTCGCCTTTGGACCTTTTCATTTAACATCGTACGATGTTATGAAGGCGGCATTCATTGGTTCGAACGAGAGTAACTGGACGAATATATTCTTCGCTATAAAGTACGGGGGAAGTAAATGTATTTTGCTGATGTTCTGGAGAACGTAAGATTCGTAGTTTGGTCTCAAAACATAAAAATTTAAATATCAACCCAAACATAAATGCCATCGGAAAGTTCAGTCACCAAGTAATGGTCATGGCCAATTTCCACGCAATAAACAGGCATTATTATTGGTGCCCTCCACAGCATTTCGTATGCAAGATCACTCCTTCTGATCTTACATCTGTGACGGCGATTTATAAATTTCATGCCGAATTTCTAAATTTATCAGGTAATTCCGCTGCAAACCCCTTCAAATGTTTTTATTACCACATAAAATTGGTATAAAATAATTAATATGCAAATTACGGCCACAATCAGATGCTCCTCTGCCTTTGTATTAAGATCGTATCACCACACCAGCAATAAAATTCTTAACAAAAATAAACCTGAGAATAAATAAATTGGTCAAAAAATAGAAAAAACAATTCGGCTGAGATGGTAAGAAAGTCAAAGACGATCTTCTTCAAGTCGTCATAAAACTGCACGAACTGATCAACACTGGGACTGCACCACAAAGCGGTGTGCGCCGCTCAGCATGATCATGATCACCTCGAATAGTAACGACAGCGAGTTACTCGCGTTTTTCATTAACTTTTCGGTTTGGCTAAAAAAAGTGCTTCAAACTGAATTAAGTAATGGCGTCGCAAAACTTGAAAGCACCCATGGTGGTCCACTCAGTGTATATCGACGCCATTTGTTCGATTTATTTCGAGTTTTTTTCCTCCTCTTTTCGGCGATGTTTTTGATGCAATTCGCGAACGGAACAGGCGAGTGGCGGTTTTTTATCTGCGCTATAAAAGCCTTAAATTGAGTACTCGCCAGTGATTAAAATAAACTTAATAATTTCATAATGTTGAAATATTATTTTACGTTATCTCTCCGGCGTTCTTAAGCCGGCTGCCATATTCATTACATTTGCTGGATTGATGCTATGGCGATCGCCGTAAACTTTTACTGTCCGCAATTTTATGGGAAACGGAAACAATTTCAGTGACAAAGAGGAACCCTTTCGGCATGCATATGGTTACAGCACTTTTGCTTAATTGATACTTTTGGACTTTTAAAGAGGACTTTTATGTAGTTTACGAGCAGATAGGCAATATTGTAAGTGGATGCGAAAATGCAAGACTACCGGTAGTCTTGGAGCCCATTCAATTGATAAACCTCTAAAAATCTGTCCTGGAAATGTTGTCTGGAAAACAAAACTGGTAATAATCCTTTGAATAGAAATCGACAAACAGATATAAAATTGCAATCATTATACGTTTTAACTGCTATTCTTAATTAATCTGTTGGTTATGAAAACTTACACAAGCTCCTAATGAGCGCTCGTTCGAATTAGCGTACAGCTTGTTTGTTGCTGTTCTAAAGAGTCCGAAATAGAGCCAAAAGCTAAAATGTCTAGAAAGATTTACTTCCAAGTTTAAGACCACAATTTTGGTTTTAGATACTAAGTTTCAGATTTCAAGAATACACGGATTTACATGCTTGTTCAATTTGAAAATGAAAAATTTAATTTCAGTTTTCTGTTGCAGCTTTCCCAGAAACTTTATGTATGTGGCTATGGTCATTAAAGTCTTCTTTGTAGCCTTTGGAACACACCCTTTGACACAATACATACATTTAATGCTTTTATATATCTGCTTTTATGGCGTTCAGTGACAGGTCTCCACGAGACAAACCAAAAATTGTATGGGCGGTGGTTTCCAAGATGAGGGCATTTGATTGGTTTTTAGTTGGCTTTTATTAAGAAAAGCCGTGTATGATTTGTGTATGAAACTAATGCCATACCATACAGAACACTAGTGGCTTTTAAACGACTGTTTACTAACTCTTCCACTCCTCTTTTTTTAAGGAGCTACGAATTTTTAAAGTAAAAATTTTGCAGTTATATACTCTTCTTCACATAAACAAGCAAATTTCTCCAAAAAAAACTGTGTTATTAAAAACTTCCTGCATAATTTGAAATCCGCGGAAGCTTCCCTTTAATTTGATATACCTATGACAAAGTACATAGCGTTGTTCGGTGCTTCCTGGCAGATCAATTGTGACTAAAATATCCTTAGCATTTCCACTGCTTCCTGAATTCGTATTTCCAACTTGCCTTTCGTATCAATTTTTGCGGAACGGACATTATCGTTCATGGCGTTCACACAAAAAAAAGTCCATCAGTGCCATATGAGCTGATCTTGGTAGCCAGCTGATAGTTCGACCTTGTGCAATCCATAAATCAAGGGCACTTGTTAGCCACCATAATACCATTATATGGCGGTGTTTTTTTATTGTTCCGGAAGTTTTCGTTTTCATTGTTCATAAGAGGGATGCAGGATAGGAGACAAGTTCAACAATGAAAAAAGCTAGGCGGATACATGCCTTAAGTTGATATAACTTAAAGTAAAACTTTGAAGATTCCAAATTATGGTAGAAAATTACAGCTTTTTTGAAAAATTTGCGAATTTATGTGAAAAAGAATAAAAAAATGCCAAAATGTTACTTTTGAAAATTCGTAACTTCTAAACGAAGAAGAGTACATTAGACCCATACACAAATTATGTTTGGTATGAGCTATACTGTCTTCAATCTAAAAAACTAACCAAAAAACATTCAAGTGCCGTTATCTCGGAAACCGTTAGGATTTCCCTCCACTACCCTTACAATTTTTGATTTGCCACGTGGAGACCTAGTCTTAGGTGTAATATTTATAACCGAATTGATTTACTAAGAGGTAGAGAACTAGAGAATGTCCAAGAAATTCTCCTTTTCCGTTCACTGTTGGATATTCTCGTGAACACCTCAAAAAACCAAAGACAGAAAATTAGACCTGAATTTAGGAGAACAGTAATCACCTATAAAAATAATGGTATTCTATCAAATGCTAACTCAGGCTAACCTTGCAGACGACACAATTACGGTTCACTACATCAAACGGTGACCAAAAATAAGGTCGCCTAAAAGCGCATCTTATCCGCCTCAAGCAGATTAGGCGACAATTTTTTAAACGTTTGAGTGCAAAAACCCAAAAGTATATAGGAGTAAAAAAATCCACAAAAAATCTTAAAAGTATAATCATACCATCGGGAGAGTTTACTGTGCTCACCTGGTGCACTTATTGCGAAAATAATGAAAAGACTAAGGAGGCTATAAGAGGTCCTTTTAAGATAAGAAAAGTTGCTAGAGCTGCTGCTAATAAACACAAATTTTTCGATAAATTCCACATGAATCAGCTTCTGTATGATTGCTTCTTATCTTTATCTAGATAACAACATCATTGTAAATATTAAAATGGATAATAAGTCGCAGGGATACAACGAGGAAGGAATTAAAACTGTTCAACGACAGTTGTGCAAATACCCAGCCGTCCAAGGAAGATGATAAAAGCCTTTTGCAAGATTTCCTTCTATAAATTCAGGGAAGAGGCAAATGCCGAATTTGATGGACTGTGTAAATTCATTACCAATTCCAACGCGGCTGACTTAACTGAATTTTGGTAGCATATTTCATAATTTGTACACGGTTAGAAATTTTGGTATAAAAGATAAAATTATTTATCCCAAAGAATTTACAAAATTATTTATTCTATATTTGGTATAAGTCCCGATACATTACGGAGTATAGAAAATACGTGTATGATTTTTTACTGATTCTTATAGGAAAAAAAATTCGTATTCAGTGTATAAGTGGTTAGTATTATTTCCATAGGAGTTAAAATAAAAATAATAAGAAGGACGTATAAATTCCATACAATGATGTATACATACACACAACTTACAAATGCTTTAAACATTATTTAAACTACAATCATAAAATCTCAGAAGTTATGGGATAAGCGATGCTATAGGATAAATTTATTTATAGTTTCTTGGTATAAATACCCGGTTATGCAGAGTAAATTCATATTTTCGTAGAGTCGATATGTCATGCGCAGTTTAAAGTAAATTCGTGTGCCTGTGTAAGACATCAGCAAATAAAGATTCTGCCAGTGTACAAATAAAAAACGTACTCGGTTTATAGTAGAAGTGATCGTTTTTCTGAA
>QYTT01095313.1:2244-19206 GCA_006980735.1 Dasypogon diadema
AGCCCAATTTAGACAGAAGGGAAATTTTAGGAAGAGGAGAAATATTGCAGATTAATACACAATTTTTATTATGAAATTTTACTCTGCAACATCCCGTCATATCAAAAGAATTGCCCCATCTACGGCCACCCTAATAAATTATCGTGGTTTGCCTTTGTGCTGCTGTGATGATAATAGCCAAAACCTTCTAAACTACAAGCCATGAACTGGCCTTGAGCAAGAATATTGAACTCGTTTTTTATGAACGCTTTAAGATATCAGGAAGTGGTCCGTTGAATTTATAGGACCACTTTCTACTATCTTAAAGCGTTCATAAAAAAGAGTTCAATATTCTTGCTCAAGGCCAGTTCATGGCTTGTAGTTTAGAAGGTTTTGTAATAGCTTAAGCCCCATACAGACGTGAACGTCGCAATCATATTGCGATCGCATTGTATTTGAGCCTACAGTGGACAAAATTTGAACCTTACAAGACGTTCATTTAAAATTTCGCAGGAATTCGTATGCAGTCGGGTATTTTGAAAATCGAATGCCATCTTATTGAAACTACTCGCTTCCGATATCATTAATATTAGCTTCGGGTGAAAGGTCCTTTTTCGGTTCCCAAAAGGACAAAAGGTGATACTAACAAATGAGTTTACAATTTCTTTTATTACAGTGGTCCGCCCATTTAAATTGCTTAACTTTTTGTTATTTTAAAGACAATTAAAATTATAATTAAAACATTATCAGCTAGATTTTGTAAAGTTAACTAGTACAGTACAAAAAAATTCTTAGTTCTCGCTTCCGTTCGTTTTTAACTAGAACCAATGTTTCTGAGCCATGTGGTAGAATAGGAGAAAGGCTTTATCTCAGTCTCAAATTTTATTTTGTTGGTGATTTATTTTACATGTATATAAAAACCATCAAAAGATGAGATTTGAGACTGAACTAAAACTTCGCGAATAAGAGCTATTGGAACTTGGTATATGCTTCCCTTCGAATTACGTGCAAGGAGGCATAACGACAGCCCTGCCGACAGAGTTGTAAAATAGTGCATTACTTTGATAATGCATTCCACATAAATTACTGTTAAGTCACTCTCATTAACATAAAAGTATCTCGCCCTGACATGCATGCAAACTTGCACAATTGCACCATGAATCAAGGAAGGTGAAAACTGCAAACCGAGTGCTTATCAGCAATTAGTGATCCGGCTCGAAGGACCAAATAATGTTTGCCACCATAAATTGAGAATAGTTTGGGATTTGGGAGCACACTTAGAATACCACACTTTATTGAAATAAATAAAAACCAATGCAAATAATAACCAGCTTTACAAAGAATGGAAATAAATATACACTATAATATGTTAACTGAATTAATTCTATAAGGTGCCGGATAAAGGATTTTTCCCGCGCTGTGTTCTTTTGTGCATTCTATCCGGTGTAGTTAGTACTGGTGAGAAAAGAACGCTCGCGGATAGAAATATTCTCTGTTAACTTCGAACTTATTATTTTTATCTCAGATTCACACATTTCGAATTAAAAATTTTCAATTTATAGCAAAATATTACATTGATTATTAAGGAATTATTTCTGAAGAGTTGGGGAAACCAAATAAAACATTTACAGATTAGGTTTCTTGCCTTTTGAACTGAAAATAGAGTAGTATATCACTAAAATACATCATTATGAAGTAACAGATAGGTTTACTATTTCAGCAATGCTGTTTTCCATGCGCTGTTCAACAAAGAAATTAGTTACAGCAAAGATAAAAGAGCCTATATATACCAAAAGTGTGGAGAAATGTGAGGGCTTTATACTAAGAGGGCGGGCCACTGCCTAACCTAAGTAATAGCGGCTAGTGAGTCTATTCTCCTTCATACTGAAAAGTACAGAGGAGGTAATAGACCATCACATCAGAAAGGGAGTTCTTGATGAAACACCTCTATAGCCACAATAAGATGCCTATTGAGCAGGAGAGTCCCAGCGTTGCCGCCCGTTTGATTTGACAATATGTGCTATATCAATTAAAATTGTAGAGTAGTAGATTCTAAATCAATATTTATTGTATGAAACACCTATGAAAGGGTTTGTTTTAACTTAATCTATACTTTCATTGGTGATCTTCAGCAAAAGGTTGCTGATCTTCGGTGTGAGTTGAATGAGTTGTATCGCTCCCAGCAACTCAATGATCAAGATTAATGCCAAAAAGTCCGAAATGAAAAGAAGAACAGTAGGATGTGTCGTTACCTGAATCCAAATTGAATCGCTGAGATCGGGAGAGTGAGTGGAGGCCTTGTAGTTTATGTCAAGGGCTACTTAAAATTTTTTCTTTTAAAATTTTGCTGGGAGCAAGTATTGGTTGGTAATCTCTGTTTAACAAGAAGTCAGTTATTGGCTTTTGTTTCTGTCAAATATATTTGCAAGGTTCGATTTAATACCAGAACTACTGAGCTGCTTAAAAGAGAGATAGAAATAATACCTTGAATAATGCAATTGAAAGAGAGGTTACCCGTCAAAATGATGGGCTTGCTAGTTCTAGTGTTAATAGTTCCTATGATTAGCGACTAATATTTTTCTTTTTACCAATTTCCTTCAATTAAGAATTTAATAGAAATATCCACATATGCGTTTTTTATTAATCTGTGTGTCTTTAAATTCTCTTTGATTGCTTATTTATTTTTGTAAAGTGTTGATACTCTCCCAATATTAAATTGATGACTTTCTTGATTCCCTTTTTTGTTGTTTTTTTTAACTTTTCCAATTGTTCTGTTCATCGATTTTTCAAGAAATTCTGCTGATTACTAACCATTTCCTGACATCTCTCTTGATTGTGTTTTTTCTTTTGCCCCGATTCCAATGAGAATTTCGTTTTAACTAATTATTTCTGTCGAGTGCCCTTAATAACCTTGTTTTCAAATGGAAATGTTTATCGTTGCAGCTTCCACCTTCGGGCCAAAAAGTGCCCATCAACACTATCCTTTTCGTTTCACTGCATCCTACAGGTGGTCAAGCAATTACGGTTTATTTTCTCTACCTCTACCAGGTGTGGAACGATTATCCAATTTACGCTGTAATTTGAATTCCGCAAAACTCCAAGTTTTTCTGGCCGTCAACTCTAATTTTATTCACACAACTTATTTGAGGGAAAAAGATAATTAAATTTGTACTTTTCAGAGAAATATTTTATTCTAGGATATTTCTGGAATTTTGGAAAAGGGCATAAGTTATGAGAAATTTTTGTCCCTAATTATTTCCTTTTGAATTACCTTTATCATCAATTTAAGCATTGGGTAACGATGAAATATATTTCGTTGGCTTTTGGAATCGCCATATTTGTTCATAAGCGTAACTAGGGCCTTTTTGGCGGTATCATAGGATTCTTCTAAGCGTAATCTTAAAGCTCTGAGACGTTCATTTGTTTCTATAACTTCTTCTCTGCTCATTCCACCTTAAAAGTTATACTCGTTAAAATTATAGTAAAATATTTCAAGATATGTATGTGAAACTTACTTGATGCTCCCTCATCTTTAACATCTTGAACTATGCGTCGAACACTTTGGGTGAATTTCCCAACCAGGTTGCTGGTTGCTGAAATAAATACAAATGACATTTTATTTTACGAATTTAAGGACACAATAAAATTATAACAAATTCAGTTGCTATGATATTCATATGAGTATAATACGTAAGTCATGCTTAAAATCTTGAGATGGATCAAATGCAATTTCTGTGTGGTACCAAAACAAAAGCGAAACGCTTTTATTTAGAAATTTTTACAGGGCAGGGGGCGTTTTCTCTCATCTCACAATACAATCAGTTTTGCAGAAAGTTAGAGAGCGTTTAGTTAAAAAAAACCCGCCCTACCTCCAATACCATGTACATATATGAGTTTTCTCCCTACTATAATTTTTTTTCTTGTTATACCAAGCACTATCAACTTCTGTTATAACCTGTATGTTGCATTGGGGCTACTGTGCCTAAATCTTTTCATATTTTCTCAGACTTAGCTTTCGTGGATATCAAAAAATGGGGAATCACTCATTAATACAATTTTCATATATGTTATATACGTATATAGATTGTAATTTCGGATGTTATGCTACTAGCGTGTATCAGATATGCCACAATAAATAATTCTATTAGTACACCAGTTAATCGCAGTCGCAAAAAAATATGGAGTTTCATTTCCAACCCACGCCTTACCTTCGAACTCATTGAGGAGTACTGTAGCTATAGTCGTTTGCGAGGTATAGAGGTCAGGTGACCTGAACTTTAACTCCGCACAGCACTTAAACCGAAGGTTGCTCCAACTTAATACGTACCCATACCCATAGTCCCTCCCTGTCGCCGTTGTTAAAGATATTTTGAAAATAATAAATAGTACCGAGCCTAATTGGCTACCTTGATGTAGACGTGAAAAAGGAGCAACCAGTTCTACATTCAACACGATCCGTGAGATAGAAGGAAAGTCACTTCAGAAAAGATGAGTGGAAACCGAACATACGAAACTTACGAGTATTTGAGAAGAGGAATATTTACGCGATCAAAAGCTTTTATAAAATCTATACAACTTGTGATCTATTGGAGAACTACTTTTCAAAAAGAACAAAACTAGTACTTCTGGACTTACCACTTGGAAATCTGATTTGCTCACTACAAATATAATAATAATCAAAAATAATAATCACTACAAATATAATAACATCAACAACAACAATAACATAAACAATTGATGGCTATTTCCCAGAAAAAAGCCAAGCCTAATGGATGTAATGCTATTGATAAAATAAAAGTAAATGTAATCCAAAGTTCCAAGGAATAAAAAGCAAGGAGAAAAAACCTTTAAGGAAGCATTTTAATATTCGAAGAAAATGAAATCACATTATTAAGCATTTGAGTTTATTTCAAAATAAGCTTCGTTGGGTAATTCAAGAATTCCTGATTTTTGCATTTGCAATTCAATAAGAAAATTGATTTTATTTTACTCTTACGAACGGAAATAGCTAAGAAGCAAACATATTTACCTGTTTAGTAAAATATACAGTTCCAGACTGAAAGAACAGTCGGCAAGGAAAGTATTTTCCCGAAAAAAAGTATTTAGCGCTGCGCACATCAGAATATTGCAATGATTTGAAAATCCAATTTTCTTGAAGCCTCTAACGAGGTTTGAATTTCAATCGCACCATGAATTGCTTTTTTCTTCTCTATTGGAATCTTGTTCAGCTAAGTATATTTAAATGAATAAGTTCTGAGATTTTATTTGAGTAAAGAGCAGTATCAATTAAAGGGATTTAAATTTAAAATTAATCACGAGGGTGGATATTTGACAATTCTTTCAAAATATTCAATTCTAGGAATAGGTTGAGGAATAAGTGGCTGAAGCCTACGTCAAAATGGGGGGTGTAGTTTTTCTTTTAAGATATTTGGTAATATTTCGTTTATACTTTGTGCACATAATTCCTTTGCTTGTATGTTAAACGCGGTCTACAATATGATTGCAATAAGAAGTTTTTTATTTACTCCACTCATATTCAAAACTAAACCAGTAAAATGCAACTATAGTTCATATAATTTTATCTACAAATATATAAGTTGACGGTAATAAAATAAAAACAAAATGTTTTAAAGAATAATATTATATCGATGCTAAAAACATCGACATTCGATGGCCATCCCCACCTTCCTGTCATATGGCTGCTGATTGAGTCTCACCTCTATCATTCGAGACGCAAGCGCCTATGCAACCTGGAAACAATAAGAGACTTGAAAGCCCGTGTTCCCGGTGTGATACCCAGTCTGCACTTTCAAGCAATAGAGGTGAATTGTGGACTTGACCAGCGTCAGCAAGAAACTGACCAAGCAATTTATCCCATTGTAGATCCTTGGCTCCAGCAGAAACGATGTTCTGATGATACCATATTATGGGTGGACCAGTCTGTACATGCGACCAACTAGGTCCATTAGGTCACAAAGCATTAGGTACAAAAAGTACCTGGGGAACAGAGTACCCTACCCTCCGCAAATTGTCCACTTTGCGGATTGAATTCGCTGGTCATAGTGCGACAGCTGGTTCGGATCCATAATACTGTGATGCAATATGCAGTTTGAGTGGCACATCAGGGTTTTTGTAATTGGACGGGTGATTGCAGAGTACTTTCCTAGGTATCCCCGTAATCACGCCGAAATCCACCCCGAGGTGAGCATGCTACCAGCTAGACCGTATCAATCCGGAGCCGCTTGTCCAAATAGATATCCTGGGGCACCGCTTAGTTGTCATGAACCGTAATATATCTAGCTGATCCTTATCTTCTTTGAATTATTAGGCAAGAATTACCTATACCACTATATCAAGTTATAACAGTTTTTAGCTGGACCCTCAGGTTTTTATCTGTCAAAGAACTCGTTATTAGTAGCAATTAAACCAAACTGGTTCGCAGGAATAAATTAAACATTTCAACTTTTCAAAAAATGCAAAAAGAAAACAAAAAAACAGATTTTTTCATTTCGTATCTGCCTGTTTGCAATGTGTGAACATAGTGATAAACCATAAACGTCTTTTCATACCTCGAGTGGAGGTAAAATTCTCAGCTAAAAACGGGTGTAGTTGTCACATTTGGCTTCAAAGAGTTCCGCTATCCGAGGGTTATATTTAAGCCATAAGTGGCTCCGGGTTGCCAAAAAGCTCGGTTCGAAGCCAATGCGGACTCACAGCGTGTTATTTACTTGACAGTATAATTTAAATATGTAAATAATAGAGAATGTGAGCAACCGCGGGCTTGAAAATTCTCAGTCAGTCAGTCAGTTCGTAGTCAAAGCTCATCGGTCGTGAAACTCTGAAACATAAAATCACATCGCGCGACTTGGGCCAACACAAGCGTGACTAAAGGTGCTCGGTGGATCGGGGGCCATCTGTCTAAATCTAAATGTTAACCGGAAAAGTTAGCACAGTTCCGCTGCCAGTAATTACCTGAGAGTAGTGTGCGGTGAAAGCCCAGTTTCCACTCGATTTAGTGAATTTCAGATTTGAGACTTCTTGTTTTGAATTCAAGGTGCTCCGCTCGCATCCAAGTGTAGTGGCGTGCGTATAAGTCAGTCAGTGCAGAAATCAGCATGCTTCTGTGGCTATTAATAGCGATTGAATAGAGTGGGAAACGTTCGTGAAAAGCCAAGTGTTGAGAGGAGTGATAACAAGATCGTTTTATGCTAATTAGCTCGTCGTTTTTATCTCATTCCGGCGTTGTATGCAGCACTCCTACTCCTAGGTACACAAATACAATTTGCTTTACATTGTCTCTTTAGATTAGGATGCCTAACAAATGAGCGGTCATAAACGAGCCTCCGCTTTCCAGATGAAAAATCTTGGAACAATAGAGGGGATTGACGTCATCTATTGCCTTCAGAAGTGCCCGAATTATCTTTCGTGTGCCAAAGAGCTTCTGTTTGAGATATGTAAATTAATTTGTAGAACAGCACGTCTTGAACGTTCTGTGCGTGAAGTGCTCATCTACCCATCTAGGCAACATGTCGCCCGATGTTTGCCTTTTCAGAGAGCATAAATTACTTGCCGCGACGTTGCTATGATGCCAGCGTACAGGTATTAAGTGAACTTCAGTATGCAAATATACCTCTTGCATGAATCTAGTTAAAATTATGAATTTGTACTCAAAAGCATTACTTAAGTTCTTAAATAATCTTTCAGTGCGAACAAGTGCGTTCATAAGCCTCGCCAAGAACTAAGCGAGAATAACCGCCATCCCGGGCACAGTTGTAATAAAAAATGGGTTTCAATAAGTTCATTTCAGGGTGAGATAGCGAAGATTTTTCCAAAATTGTTTGTTTACTAACAAAGGAAGCTTTTACTACTCTCCATTCTAATTACATTGCAGTAAGAAAAAATGCTTCTTAATAGTTGCAGTATAATAATTATAGAGTCAAGTCGATATCGACATACCAAACATGGCACACGATGCTGATGACACAGAACAATTATTGCAATGTAAGACGTTCTTTTTCTTTCCGACATCCACGTGACACTGTATGTTAGCATTCAGCAGGTATTTAATTTCTTGTAAATACTTAATATATGCGAACAAGTTGCACTCACAATCTGTATTAACGAGAAATACTAAACCGGGATTTCCGACATTTCGCAGCCTGTTTTGGAAAGAAGTTATCTTTACTCGAAGCCTAAAGAATCTCAGGATTTGTTAATATCTCGATTTTAGTAATGGAATAAAATTATTGCAATCTTAAGCATTTTCTTTTGTCCTTTGTTCACAGAAGGTCAAAAATTAAATCGAATGTTTGGATGCTAAGTTGGGATTTCCGAAATTATACAACTTTTCGTAGAAGTTCTTTTTCAAGTCTGTTATTGTTTTATATCTGCAGTACAGTGAAAAAATTGGCGCTTTACACACAAAAAATCCAAGGTTTATTTACAATCGTTATTAGCGCACATTGAAAAAATTGAAATCTGTACTAATCTATTATTATACCTATAAAACGATTTACATTAAAAATCGCTTAAGTGCACATAAACTGTAACCTAAATTTTTGTGCACTTATCGGATTTGTGCATTTATCCGTCTAATGAGAGGTACATTCATATTTTTTTCCAATATGAAACACAACGTCTATACTAGTTAGTTGCAGTTTATTGCTACATACATACATATAACAAAACAAGTTACCATGAAATAAAATGTGTTCAAAAATCACAAAAAAGAATAACAAAAGCTTTACATAATTCATTAACAGAAGTGTTCTTAGCATCTTTGTTACCATTATGAAGTTACATACATATTATTTTTCCACAAAATAATCTGAAATCTTGTTTTGAATTAAGGAACAGTTACAAGAACGGACAAGAATATTTTCTACATTTTCTATGCAATTGAAATTATTTGTGATTTCTTCACTCGGTGTAAGCAGGTTGTGAAATCTCGGGATACTTTCTCAAATCATCACCTGATTTCTTGCGGCGTACCACAGAGATAAATCTTTGGACCGGTGATGTTTACCTTATACGTTAATGATTTATCGGATGTAATTCATGATGCCTTCATTCATTTATATGCAAATGACGTCCAGCTTTACTTAAACAGGTTAATAGATCTAATGGAGGAGTGGATAAGTCGACTCTTGTGAGGATTTTGAACGTGTTCAGTAATTGTCTATTCAGAATAATTTAAATTTAAATTTAAACTTACGTACACAGATGGGATTAGAACTTAACTCAATTATCCTGTTGCAGTCACGTAACGGCCATGATCGTCAAAATTTATGGATATGTTCGACAAATCTGATCAAGATCACGAATCCTGTCGATGTTGGGATATTACTAGGATATCCTATTGAAATATATTTGTCTTATCGAAGACTTAGGCCGTGGCTACGTAGAGCCGAACAGGACCATTGGTGTGGCTATATTAGGACCACACCATACCGGACAGTTGCTAATCAAGTGCGGTAGGTGAGAGCTTTTTAAAGTCCTGAGGGAAAATTGCATACTAGAGCAAATTTAAGTAACTTTATATCACTGTAATGTGTAGTCACTTTTCTATCCGGCTGTATTTGGGCCGGTCTGGTGCGGTCTGATCTGATCCTCTTAAAGTCCTCCATAAAATCATATATAGTCGCCAACCTGAATATCTCTTTGAGAAGTTAAGTTATTATTATTATTTGTAATCAGTCACTCACTCATCAGAATGAGAAAAATTAAACTCTCTTCACATCTTATTTCAAGCATTAAACCATCCTCGATTACCTCAACTATCGAATGATTTTAGTAGCTTCAGTGACTTTATCGGTACCGATTTCGATTTCGAGTTCTCCAAGATCAACTTGATCCTTGATCGGATATCCATAGAGCTCATAACTGAGAAAATGATATTCGGAGATTCGATCTTTAAAAAGAAACGGAGTCTTTAAACATTTGCAAAAAGGCTTTGGTCTGTTCACTTGGAATATTTATGTATATTGGCAAGTTTGCTTATTTGTTAGAAGAAATTTTTTTTACTCACAGCGCGTTATATAGCAATCTTATTTTGATAGATTATTTTTCTTAAATTATTTATATGAAATTTTCTTTTAATTCGGACCAGCGCACGAGTATAGTCTCTAAGTTTCTTTTTTTGAATTGCTTGCAGATATTTTGTTCTTGTAATTAAAATTGCTAACACATTTCGATTAGGTTGATTTATTTACCGATCACTTTCGAATTTTTCTGTTTGCTTATTCATTTGTGTACATTTGTATAAGTGCAAAATTTTTCACAGAAATCTTAGACTAATTGATTTGAAGTTTGCTAAAAGCTTTTTCAATCATTTTTTCACCCCTCCCCGAAATAATAATAAACACATAGAGAGAAAAGATGACTTTTATAATTTAAGTGAAATTTTCGATTACTTCTTTCTGCCTATAAATTCTTATAAATTATACAGTAATACAATTTTCATATTTGGGTGTTCCATTTTTAAGGAATTTTTACTATATTACTAATTTGTGCGTGCTTTGCATCTTAAATAACTATTATATAGCAGACCGGCATGTTTAGTTGTACTTCTTTTATTCTCTCAAACAATTTAGCGCGAGATATTGTAATCGTGAAAAAATTTCCTTCCAAATATTCGAAATTAGAATTCTTAACTTTTCATGGAAGAAGGACATTATTTATGTATGTGCGACTCGAGATAAACCTTCGGTAGTAACAATTTTAAGGCAGATGAAAAGCTGAATTGAAAATGTATTACTTTTGTTTCCTGACTTTTGAGAAATTTTCAATGTTTTCCCGTTTTCTATCCAAGTGGGGCAGTGATGTTAATACAAACCAATGTTCTCAAAGAGAAAAGATATTTTCAAAAGGAATTTTTAATATAAACGATACAGAAAAGGTATGGAATGTTACTTTTCCGATAAATTTTTAAGTAGGGTGTAATATAAGATTATTTGTTGCGACAAGACTTGGAAGATTTCATTCTGAAATTTTACGTGAATTATCCCAAGCCAGAGGATTTTTAAAAATTTGAGACAAAAGTGGATAGATATCCAATAATAAAACTAAAAAACAGTGCGTTTCATTCCAGCTGTTCCTTTTAAATTTTACTCTTTCTTCATTGGAGCATCGGGTTTTATGATCATGTCGCCAATTAATAACAAAATTAATGGTAATTGACTAAGTGACTAACTGCTGCCTGATAACAGAGAGTTGAGTTGATTCTGGTCGAACATCATAATTGATAAGATCTTTAAGGTATACTAAATTGAGTAGAGATTCTGAGTGTACCTCTCAATCCCTCATTACGTAGTGCGGTTCAAGTATTCGTGGCCTAAGTGCTTTTTATAAGTGCTTTAATACCATTAAAATAGTAGTCTGAGGATTTGTTTTCAAAATGTTGCCTAATTGCCTCGTCGGAGTCGGAGTTAAACTTCCTCCCTCGCAAATCTGATTTAGTTTGGCAAATAAAAAATAGTCACTTGGGGTCAAGTCTGGATTGTAAGGTGGACAATGGCTTTATATAACTTTCGTAGAAGTTCAGTATAATATGTGGCATTTACAACGGTATTACGTTTCTTGAAATCCAGCAGCGGAACACCTTCAGTATCCCAGAAAACCAGTGACTTTTTGAGTGCTTTGTGTGACCTTCGATTTTTTCTGCTCTGGTTCTCGAGGGTGATGCCACTTTTGGACAAAGGATCATGATAAAAAACCATAGTTTCATCCTCTGTCACAATCGTATGGAGAAACTATCTACGTCACACAACTCCAAAAATTGCTGAAAGCACTTAACCCGCCGTACCTTCTGCATTGAGGAAAGAATTCGCAGTACCCAGCTTGTCCTGATTTTTGTCATACCCAAATGCTCATGAACAATTCGAAGGACACTTGTTTTCAATATACCGGTTTGTTTCTCGATCAAATCCACGTTATCCTGCGAAATTACCGTTGCTGGCCCTCCGCAACGTGGGTCATCTTCAATTGACTCCAGTCGCCAGCGAGAAAGCTTTGACCAATGTCTTTTCCACTTTTTGTAAAAGGCAGCATTTTGTCGCTTTAGGACTTTAAATTTTCTCAAAACTTTTTGTGCCTTTTTAAATTTAAGATTCGTGAAAATTGCTAGATTTTTTGAATTGGAAAATGTCTGCTTCTAGATTTCTGGGTCCGTATAAATTTCCGGAATTTTCATTTACTTTTAGGATTAATTTCTGAACATAACTTGGTCTTTTGTAATTCGGGCTCTTATTTTTCGGCTTTCTAAAATAGTTCGGGATTTTAGGGTTTCGTCTCGCACCCAACTCCGAAGAGTCACATTAGGAAAAGTGACTAAGATCTTGCGAGTAATGCAAGTATATTACAACCAACAGACACTCCGCTGGACCTCTGCAATTAATTCTTTAAGAGATACATATAAAATATGAAATAAAATATGAAAAGTTACAAGATAAGCAAGTGCTGATGTGTCTCCATAACCACAAAAATTTCTTAAGTAAGACACTAAGGAACCTAAATGCAAATTACCTTTGGCTTTTCCTCAGAAGTGTGTTTTCATGCTCTGAGCGATTGAGCAAGGCAAATGAATCTATGAACATGCCAATTATTCCACAGGTTTTCAGAACTATCAACAGCACTACCTAAGAGGAAGAATTTGTAATTATGTCTGACAAATTAGATTCCGTATCTGAAATGAACTTGTTGATATTGTCAGAGCATCTGGGATGCCATTTCTTGCTCGCCAGATATCTTCTATTATTGATTTCTGAAAATTATATAAAGCAACCTTGATTACATTCGAATTCATGTACAACCTCAGGAATGCAGTTGTATAAGCCTCAACTTGAATCTACTAGTGCAAATCTATAAGAACATAATTTTTCTCTATTAGCAACCTGGTCTTATTTGCCGTATTCTGTGAATAGAAATAGTTCCATGAGGAAACACCATCGACAGATTGACAGCCGACATGTAAACAGATAAAAAGTATTCATTGGAATTAGTTGGCAATTTGCCAGCTCTGGCAGGAGCAAATTCAAAGAGGAGAATGGAACGCGAAGACCATGTAGTCATTAATATATATATATATATACTGATTGCAAGTACATATTAAGCTTGCAAAGCAATTAATCTGCAGAGATTCAGTTGGATTCAAGACCGGAATAATATATCAAATGAAAACTGCTCTTAAATTGCTTAGGGAAGTGTATAAGGATGCATTTTATGGGTAAATGTTTGTTTGCCTTTGGCTGAGGTTTCAGTTTTCTCTGAATATTCACTTCACTAGTTGTCATATTTAAGTCAATCAGGGCGTCTAGACTTTGTATTTAGTTTCGTATTTAATTCCAATTATAAATTGGATCAGCCCGACATTATCTTGCCTTTGAAGAAATTTACGAAAATTCTTTATTATGACTAAAATTTCTGACAAGACTCCTAGTCACTAATTTCATTTGTCTCCAAGAGAAATTTTATAGGCGATATGTTAATTCTGCCCATGCCTATGACTCACTAAGGTCGTAAATCTACACTCAAATTGGAACCAAAAATTATGGAAGGCACTTAATTACTTGAAGTGTGTACATAAAATGTAAAAGTTTATAGCTCAATAATTTTTTCGTCAGCGACTTTTACACATTTTGCCTTTCCCTGTGTTTGGTTGCTTACTTGAACTACACTTTTCTTTTTTGTAATAATTAATTGAACTTTTTTGATTATTCTAAACATTTATATCACATTCACGGTCATTGCTTGTCTTTAGCACTCAGCACTAAAGCAAAGTGAGTGGAAGCGAAGTTCAGTGCAATTATGCTTGTAAAAATAATGAAGTCATTTGAATTTACCATAAAAGGCAAAAATAAGCGACGTGTTTACCTTATTTTTACCAGTTATCAAATAAACGCAAATCTACATCAATATAATAAGAATGTAGTGTCTGTGTGTACATCCGTTTAATTTTCATAATATTGAAAAAATTTTTAACAAAACATGACTGTGTTAAAGTTAAGGTCGCGGGAAGTAACTTTTATTGTTATATATGTGGGAAAATATAAATAAAATGCCTTTTATATGTGAGTTAATTAGGCGCTGTTTCAGGCGACTGCAAATTCTCAGAAATACTACAATAACCGAGTGAAGGACAGGTGCCCAATACAAATGGTGTAATTCTTCTAACCCCGCCAATTTGCCAAATCGTACCCACAGTTGAAAGTCTTATTGATAGTGTTTATGGACCTAGCCACTCAATTACTTCTCAAGATGGCAACTGGCTATTCTATCACGTTATCCTTGCACGGAGAAATGATCAAACCGGTGCGATAAACAGCACATTTTGGAAAGATTTCCGGGGAGGAAAAGTAACTTGAACACTGGCGATGCTGCCCATTTTTCGTTGGATTTTTTAAATAATATACTGGTTTCAGTATCACCGACACATAAAATAAATGTGAAAATTGGAATGCCAATTATATTATTAAGAAACTTAAACCCGCCAAAAATTGTGTAATGGCGTAAGATTGAAGGTTCCCAAAATCTTCCAACACCAAGAATACACCTAAAAATAAGAGCTGAGCGGACTGAGACGCATATCTGCAGATGTTCTCTCTTTCTTCTGACGAGAATTGTACTTGCGATTTTGCGAAACCACTAAAATGTTGCACAGTAAAAATTTAAGCCAAAGGTTGTGGGTCGCTTGGAACATTTGTCAGGTTAAAATTTTCCAATCTCCTCTTCCGTAATTTCCTTCATTTCAACCAACTTAATATTTGGTTTGGCGACCAATTAAAAAATCGTAAATGCACGATAGCCCTTAGGCAAATACTTATCAGTAGGTACCCTATCTAATATTCTGAGCATTATAACATGTTAGAATGAAAGAAACCTTCTTTTGATCGGAAGAATTTGACACTTTAATTAGTAATGGCAAAACTGAACAAAAATGCATCTACATATGTATATATGTTCGATTCGAATTGAGTTAAGTGATCTCGTCTCAATTTTATAAGTCATAGGTTGGACAATTCGGAATAATATATTAGTCACAAAGTATACCCTTTTAGAAAAAATTCAGAACTGCTTGCAGGCATTATTACACAACATTCCTTGATAATCTCAAGTAACTATTTTGTTTAAAAATTGCATCGGTGAGATCATAAATCAAGTCGTGTAGATCAAGTAGCTCTTCTTTCTACTCTGGCTTATCTTTTCAATTTAATAGAAGTATCTCACAGCATACAAGGTTACCATTAGCATCTTACAGAATTTTATTCACTAATTAAATGTTATGTTGTTGCATTCGTTTCGTAGTAGAGTACTTGTGTAGTAAGCTAATAATGCCACCTAAGTATTTACCTTGTTTAGCGCAGAAATAATTTATGAGTTAGGTAACTAGTGAAGTTTGCTTAAACAATCTTCTTTATTTAGTAATCAGTATGTTGGCCGAATTTGCAGGTGGAATCTTGTTGTGCACAATGAGCATAAGATTTACTTTCAGTACAGATTTTAAAAAACATGCTGAATTTTAAAAGTTACAACAACCGATTCTGGTACAGTGCGATGTTTGTAATTTTTAATTTATTTTTTTAATTATCTTATAAGCTGACTTTCAACATTTATGCAATATTAATTTGAAAGTTGATTCGCAGCTACAGTCTGGTACTTCAAGACAAACTTTTCTCATAGCTTTATCTGTTTAATAATCTCAAGAAAATTTCTATACCAGAATACCCGAGTGACTTTACTTAATTATCACGAAATGTATTACTCTAGGGATAGGCGGACAAAATTCATAACGTTCCATTTATTGCGAAATGGTCTGGAATTTGTAGTGGGTCATCTATAATTGAGTTTATTTTACTTGAAAATGAACTCCATTTGCGCGGGAATGAACTAAATAGTTGTATTTCAGTTTAATGTGCTTTGTGAGAATTTTTGGTATTTTAATAAAGTATTTTAATTTTCGTAATTTAGTAATTAGGATTTTAATTGTGTTTTGACGTCTTCTGTGATGCTTTGAATGTTCTTTGCTGAATTCTAGAGAGAATAACATTAATAGAGATATGGTCGGATGAACATATTGCTGATGGCCTTGGTGATATAGTGGTTTGTAAGGTCTGTAGAAATCGCAGATGTAAGCGTGGGGGCTGTGTAGCAATTTATGCTCGGGAGAATTTCAAAACAAAAATCATTCATATTCGAGTCTTGAGATCAAAATGCGAAATTTCTTTTCTTTGAATTAGCTTTTCATGAATTCCGTGTATTTATTGGCATATTATGCAAGCATACAAAAATGCCTGATGATTTTCCCTTTAAATTGTGTAATAGTATAATAATTTGTGGAAACCTTAAGGCAACTGATTGACTGTTTCTTTACTGCTTCAAACCATATCTCTATTTACTGTTGTAATGTAATCTCGTAAAATGATCGCGAAAACAAACAAACGAACCATGTTAAATACATGGAAGTCAGAAATCCAGCAGATCGGGAAAATATCATAAAATCAGATCTAGTTGCATTCAGCTCGAGCTAATCAAAAGTCAACCAATTACATGCGTTTTCCATATCGTTATATTAACACTAAACCTACCAAGCCAATCATTTTGACCGGTGATTTCTCTTTCAATTGCATTATTCAGCGTATTATTTCTATCTCAGTTGTAAGCGACTCGGTAGGTTTAATGTTAACTTTGTTGCGATCCATGGCTGACCGAATGTCAAAATTAATGAATGCTTCGAGATAGCAGCACATGGTTTGACGAAGATGTACGCCAAATTTCGCGTTCATAAAAAAGAGGAAAATTGAGGTCTGTGAACTAGTGTGCTAGATCTTTCGTGCATTCCCGATTTCTGGACATAATATGTTAGGTGGGAGTACGTGATTAGAAAATTTTTCCTAGTCATAATCATGACCTGAAATGTAATGTCATCTTAAATAGAACACCATGAATTAGAAACAGGTTATGTTTTGTCATTCTTTACATATCATGTAA